>VWYO01012253.1:3593-26037 GCA_013400275.1 Rhadina sibilatrix | reverse complement strand
AAAAAGAGAGAGAGAGAGAGAAAAAATCCATCAATTTTATTCAAACTGATCTTGTAAGGGTCATGGGATAGACATGTTCTTCCAGTTAGGTCTTTTTGTACTGCCAGTTTTCTTAGAGATTTTGTGAGGTGCAACTCAATCTCTAGGAGAAAATTCTGCTTAGTAACATGATGTCCCAGCTGCCACTCTGTCAGCAGAGAAAGAACTGATTTTCTAGAGTTCATAAAGTAAATAAACCATTTAGGAAACACTGGGAGAAACTGGTGGGGGGAAACTCTTCTGAGAGGATTGCAGAAGACTTTATGTTTGTGTGTAGTGTAGTGATGAATAACTGTCTCAAAAAAGTCCCAGACAGGTGCAGAGAGCCAAAGATTTCTAGATTTTCATGCCTGGAGCTTCCACTGAGCACCACCACCCACAAAATCTTTCCAGATTGGGTCAAACTAGTGAGACAGATTTTCTTGCCAGCAGACTTGTCCCCTGTTGTTTCTGCCTTGCACTGCTCGGGTAATGTCCTTGGGGGAATATGTAACCATGATGGAAAAAAGGCTTTTCAGCTTTTGTTCTCAGTAGCCTGTCATTGGAAGAGGGAAAAGAATACTCAAGAGTTGGGACAGGCCTCACTTCCTTCAGAGATGTAGGACCTCCCAAGTAGGAGCTAGTTTAAAGTGAAACTTAAGAGGGGAAAAAAAAAAAAAAAAAAAAAGCANNNNAAAAAAAAAAAAAAAAAAAGGAAAAGAGATGTGTGAGAATGACAAGGGGAAAGCAACTGCCAAAATGAATAATTCAGGAAGACACATGAAAGAGTAGGAGGGATATTTTGTTACATTAGAAAAACAAATAGCAAATAAAATGCAAATAGGTTTACAATCATATTATCATGCACAATAATTTCTGCAAAAATTTTGTTCCCTATTTCAGTCTTCTTCCCTCAAGCCTCTCCTCTCTATAGCTGGTGCCATTCACAGTCTGTGGTGAGGATCTGAGCCACCAGACTCAATTTCAATTCCAAATCTAAACATAAGCAATGGCTTGTGAGCTTGCAATTCCTTTGAGGCTCACCCAACTCCAATTTTGCTTTATTACTCCAGGGGAAGCATTTTCTCTTTGAAGCTACAGTCCAACCCATTCCATTGCAGGGGTATAGGCTTAGATTCTCCTCTAGGCCAGCCTGTTGTGGGGCATTTTATGCACTGTCCTTCCATATCACACCAACAGAGAAAGAGAGCTCTGACATGATGAAACTAAGTGATGGGGTGATGGTGGGAATTTAGAAGCCTGGAAAATTTTTGGTTCTCCAAGCCTCTCTCTGATTAAAATTAACACCTAAAATCAAAAGCATTGTGAATTTAATTAGTCCAGATGTTTGAAGATGCAACACTAATGGCAATTTATCTTTTCTTTTGTTCAAAAAATATCTTGGAATTATCATGAGAAAGATGGTTACCAGAGGGTTATTACATGTACTGTTTTCTTGTTGTCATGTGCCACAGGCAAGAGCAACACTTTGAAGAGAATTATTTCTTTCTGAGAATAAACTACTGTAAACTAATTGCTAAGCTTCAGTACAGTAGGTAAAGTGATGGGAAAATTCTACATTAATGAGTTATAAGTCAACTTGTCTGAAAAATTAGCTTGGTCTAAAAACACTGATGCCAAGAGTTACAAGTACTTTTCATATAGAATCATAGAATCACAAAATATTCTGAGATGGAAGGGACCCATCAGGATCATAGAGTCCAACTCAAGGTTTAAAGTGTCAAACCTCCATTGTTCAGACTGAAGTGGAATGTGCACAAGGTGTGTCTCTTCTGGTTTTTATTGTCTTTTGTTCAGAATCTCCTCTGTTAAGCTATATGTAGAGCCACACATGCAGGAGACATTTCCTCAGTCAAAGCTAAGTGAGAAACGTCACTTGGGGTTACCTGAATTCATCACAATTCACACAAGACATCTTCAGAAGCAGGCAGTGATTTTTGACAGGATAAAGGCATGGTTCTCAAAAAGCAAGTGCTGGGTTCCATGGAGGGAATTTCTACCTTGTCTAAAGCCTCAAAACTGACACAATTTTTTAAAAATCTAACATGCACTTACTAATTTCACAGATCTTCTTTCTATGATTTTCGTTTCAACTCCTGTTTTTTCAGTTTCCTAATACAATGGGCTAATTCTTTGGGGGTTGGTATTTTGTATTTCTAGATTGTCTTCTCTTAATCAAATCAAAAGTTTCTCATTTTTAGGAGGTAAAAAAATCACTCAAGGGCAGAGCAACAAAACTTTCTGTCTGACCTACAGTTGCTGAGGGGTTACAGAGAGGCTCAAGACTAATTAGGACGAAGACTCTTGCTGATCCTTTGACAGCTTTGACAGAGCACCTGGAGCAAATCAGATTATTTGCTTGGTTGCCACTGGCCACCCACTGTTGTGTATGCTGGGGGCAAGGGATCATTCCACTGTCCACTGATACCTTTAGGAACGTGTGGCCGTTCACAAAGTTTTGCCAGTACTGGGCTTTATCCCAATTCTGGGCTCCACACTTCTGCCAGATATAAAAAACTGCTTAATACCAGGATCCCTATGCACTGACTTCCATCTGAAGAAATCAAAGCATCCAAAAATGAATCAAACTTTTGCAATACTTGCTGGCGTGCCTCCTGCAAGATTTGTTCTGCTATAATTAAGGCAGCTTTTGATAAATCAGGATCCTTCATCACCTCTACAGCTGTGGGTGCCCACATAGTCCCACTAGGATTTTTGGCAAGATACGTTATTTGAAATGGTGAAGATTTTGTCTCAAAACTCTCCCTTTCCTCCCCCACAACAGGCTATTTTGTGCAGTGTGCTGCTTCATGCCCCTCCTGGAGCAGGCAATAAGTGAAAATCTACCACCCTTGTTGCCTCATCTTTGGATGTGGCAACATATCGCCCTCTGAGCTTACTCAACCACACAATTATGGCTAAATTAAAAAAAGGAGAGTGAGAGAGAGAGAGAGCAAAGAAAAGCAGGAATGTGAGGTGGGTGGGAATTGGCTTAGAGGAAAGCAGCTGGCACAGGGAACACAGGCAACTGAGGATGGAACCTGCCTTGCCAAGTCCCTGCAGAGGGGAAAATGCCAACCCGGTTTCAATGAGTAAGCAATTAACCTTATATTAGATTACTGCAAATAAACACTGATTTGGTAAAAAGCCAGGCAAATCGTTAGTGTGAGGAACAGTGGGACCCAGATGGGGTGATTTGTGAAAGCTCAGACCAAAGCTGTTGTGTGTGGACTGTCAATTTTACACAATCATTGTCAGGGTCAGTCGGTAGCTGAACGTTGTTACCCCAAATTCACGTGGCCAGATGCTCCACAGAGGTGAATTTGGCAGCATTTCAATTCAATTGGTGTAATTAGGCTGATTTCCACCAGCTGATACGTCCCCAGTGGCTCCCTGTACCTTTTATGTTTAAGTATTGCTAGTTAATATTTTAATCACTTTCAAATGAATAGCAGTGAAACAGAAAGCAAAAGGAAATACAGATGCAGCAGAAAGGTGTAAGTAGGTGGGCAGCCTGCACAGCAAGATCATGGGGACAGAAACAAAGCAAATTTATGCATGGTCAGGCTCTGCCCAGTATTATTCAGCTGCTTCATTTTGGAGCATGGGAGAATATATAAATTGAGATGAGTAAGGGAAGGGAAAGCAGTGCCAAAGTTCCAGGCTGAATGCACTCCTTTTTCACTTCATATCCCACTCCAAACCTTGCTCCCCAGGAAATTCTCTTCTCAGTTCTCTCTGAATGATGTTGGAAGGTGATCAGCTGACCTCAGTAGCTGGTCACTGCCACAACACTCTCCTTTATTGGTGTACCCATGCTCTGGTTAAGGAAAGTTATGCAAGAGAGAGGTATTAAAGCTGTCTGAGCCATCCTCCTGAATGAAAAATGGGATGTATCACTTGATGAAGAGGAGGAGCTCCAGCCTTTTGCTGGATGGAGAAGGAAGCAGAAAAAAAAAAAAAATGCAAGGCCATTTTTTCCCATGGATTTCCATAGTAAATTTAATAATTTATTCTGATCCATAAATGTGTCTTTCAGGTGCTGTGATAAAGATTTTTCTCATGTATAACCATTTTTGGTAAGGAGCCTTACTTTCATTTTGAGCATAGAGTTGAGCTCTGATGCAAGTTCCTCATATATTCTTTTTGCTTCATTTTGGGGAGAAATGACACTGAGAATACAGGCTTTTTGTGCTAGAAAACACATTTGTGTTCCCATCCTATAGGGGCTCCGTTTTATAACTCTCTTTTATTGTAGTGCATGTTGCTGCCCATATGTTGGTGATTGAGAAAAATGCCATCCTGAGCAACTTATGCTAAATAATATTGCATCAAAACATCCACTGGTTTTTCTTTTTACTTCTTTTTACTTGAAGCGGTACCTCATCCTGTTTCAGAGGAATAATCCTGCATGAACCTACTGAATAGCCTTGCTGCAGCTTAAAATGTCCTCCAAACCACCAGATTTAATTTTGCTTTGGCTTTAATTTATCTGGACTGTTCCAACTTACGTTTCTCTCCTCTTCAGAACTGAGGCTGGCTAGAAATGGGGGCGGGGGGAAGGTTACACCAGCTTAACAAAACATAATGGCACAAGATTCAGATACATCAGATTGGAAATGAGAGGTTATGATTTTTTTACTGGGACACACCTATCTGTAGGAAACTGATTCCAATTTGTTTCACTTGGAAAAAAATATGGGACTAGATCTTCTGAAGATACACACCAATATTCTTTCCTAAGAACTGTAGTCTTACCTGCAAGTGATTAAACCGAAGATCTGCTAGTGCAATATTTGTATTGAATTTAAAAGTTTAAAACTTTTAAAAAGAAATTGGGAAAGCTACACTTCTATTCTGGCTGCGGATGGGTAAATTATGATTTGGGGCACTATAAAAATATATTTTTAAGTCCTTTTTAGTCAACTCTTTTGAATTGAATCACCATTGATTTTATGGTAGTGGTAGCAATAACCATCAGTTTAAGATAGGATGGCTTCTTTTAAGTCTTATTCTCTAATATCATGGTATTGTCTAATATCAAGGTATGGATTGTGCTAGCTCCACACTTTTTACATCTTTACTAACCAGGAGTGACTCCCCTGAAATATTTTAGAATGTATAAAACATGAATTTTTTTACCAGCCATTCAGAAGAAACTGGAGCATCAGATATTAAACCAGGCTTGTGTCTGGATGTGTTATTTGCTGCCTTTAGCAGACTTTCTGTATTTGCAATTTGTCAAAATAAATGGGCTAGGGTTGTTTTCTCTTTGAACATGTGGTGCTCTTGGATGTTTTCATACCAGTGGGTTGAACAACTTTTTTTAATATTTGACAACATTCAAAGGAAGTGACAGGGCTACAAAACTGCAAAAACTGCAGAGTTAAGGCCTGTCTTTGAATTAAGCATGATGAAAATTTTGCTTTACCTGGAGATGTGTCACTGCTGTGGTTCCAAGATAGGAAACTTTGTCGTGCAAATACATAGCAACAGCATGTAGAAAAAGAGAATAAAATTATAATACAAATGAACCTCAGACCATGGGCCTTTCCAGACCCTAAAATCTGAATGTTGGTGAAGTCGTATCACTGTAAGGAATTACACCTATTTGTCCCCATATACTTGTTGCCATGACTACGTTGTTATTTTCAAACTTGGATATTTCTTCTTCTCATAAAGTGCTGAAGAGCTGACTGAACCACAACCAAAGTCCATGCAGCCCAGTAACTTGCTCCTGGCAAAGGCCCAAAAGGTCTAAAGTTACTAGAGGAATGGTATTTTCCTATAATCTTTTTCTGGTCTCCAACAGTTTCCACTTGAGGATAGTCCTAGACTGAAAGTGCATTTTTATCTTCCATAATACTGAACAAATTTGCTTTCTGCAAACCTGTCCTACCTCTCTCTCAACTCATGGTATTATCTTTTAGCATCTTCAGCATCTACTAATGTGGAGCTGTTCAGGATAATCAAATAGGTTGGCCTCTCATGCCACCCTTTGCTCTGAAACTCCCTGTCACATCCATAGCTTTTCTCTTACACTGAAGAAGATTCGTGTGACACAGTTCTTGTGATAGAATAAATGCAGATTAAATTTCCTGCTATTCTATAAATTCTCCGTATTCCACAAATTATCTATATGGCCTTTATTCAGCCTAAAGTGAGAGGATCTTAAGAAATTCTTCAGCCATGAAGTGAGTGGGTATGGAGAAGGTGGAGTGTTGTGGATTAAAACCATCCAGGATTCCAGTACCATGCAGCCACTCACTCTTGGCAGTGGGATGGGAGAGAGAATTGGAAAGGTGAAAGGGAAAAAAACCCTGGGTTGAGACAAAGACAGTTTAGTAGGAAAAGTAAAAGCAGCACACACAAGTAAAGCAAGACAAGGAATTCATTCCCTGTTCCCCATGGGCAGGCAGGAGCTCAGCCACACCCAGGAAAACCGGGCTCCATCACAGGTGGCTTGGGAAGACAAAAGCCATCACTCCAAATGTCACCCTCTTCCTTCTGCCCCAGCTCTGTGTGCTGAGCCCAATCCACATGGTCTGGAACACCCTTGGGCCAGCTGGGGTCAGCTGTCCTGGCTGTGTCTCCTCCCAGGTCCTTGTGAGGAGCAGCAAAGCCTTGATGTGCAAACACTGAGCTTCCATAAGCAACACATCCCTGTGTTATCAACACTGCTTACAGCACAGATCCAAAACAGGGCCACACTCGGGATACTGTGAAGGAAATTAACTGTCCCATAGAAAACCAACACATGGAGCATGGTTCTTCTGAAAGCTTTAAAGCAAAAGCAGGGAGGGGGTAAAAGGCACGAGTTTAAAAAACAGAAATTCTGACTCAATAAACAAGCAGCTTTTTCACCAGGATGCGATCAAACTCTGAAACAGGAGCCAGGAGAAGCTATGGGTCATTCATCTTTGGGCTGGATCCTCAAAACTTATGTGGTCCTGGAACAACCTGAGCTCGTTGAACAGAGACTAGAACCTCCTGAGGTCCCTTCCTGAATTGCTCTGTACTACAGTGATCCTAAAGTTTTTGAAGCCTCTGGGCCTCAGCCTATAAAATAAGGGCATTTCCCTGCCACTGTTGAGTGTTGTGAAGCAGCATGAAAGTAGTAAGGGCTTCAAACTCCTGGCAATCAAGACATGTTGCTTTCACAGTTTCAGTATTTAATATTAGCCAGAGTGCAGCTCTGTGAGAAACTGCACACAATAAATTAATATACTTTTAGAGCCTCTAAGGTCTGGGCACTTTTTGGTTTGGTTTGGTTTTGTTGCTTGTTTGTTTAAGATTGCAGTGAAACATTTGGAAAAGCTGTGCTGCCACTTCAGGGATGTATATTCAGGTATAGAAATACAATATATTACAAAATGGATATAAAATATGTATTCAACCCCAGAACGGCATTGTTGCTGTGGCGTTGGAGACAGGGATGTGACACTAACACACTGAGTTCATGCAGCAACAACCCCAGTTTATTGTCCAGCAGCTCCTGTTATAAGGCTTTACAAATTTCCCATGCTTACAGACACATTTGATCAAGGATCTCAACTCTGCCTCGCTCACTGACCAATGATATGGGTGCATCCATGATTCAAAGGGGTTGGCTGAGGTCTTCTGTCTGGGTTTGAATGTGACCTATCTTGTTTACTTTGAGCTAGGCTGGTCGAGCTGGTATCTGTTACTCCAAATCACCTGTGCAGCTACATACCACCTATATCTGTCACACAGCATCATCTACTGACCTGTGCCCAGGGGAAATTAAGCACTAGCTGATGCTGAAAACAGTGTTGCAATTGGATATTGTAGCAAATTAATTAATCTACAGATAGTTAGCATAGAGCAATTAAGGCAACCCTCCTAGGGCAGTAGTAACCAGTAACAGTGAAGTGAAATAAATGATTTAGAAAGCAGGCAGCAAACACAATAACCTCTCTGAAGCCACTGGAGCACATAAGAAGTAATGTCTCACAGACAAAGGTGATGTGGGACCTGTGGGAGTGAAGAACTGGACTATAAATTAGTCTCATAAACCTTGTAGTAAATTGCACTTGCTATTTGTAATGTTAAGCAGTGGATTATTCTTTTTTTCCACAAATATGGGAAAATTCTTATTCAAATGTAACACAGCTTTTAGATGTGGAAGTCATCTACCAGCTTAAATAGGAACCTCTTTTGGTGAGATGTAAGCTCTTATGTCCTTGCTGGACTTCAACATGTGAAAACTGGGTCATCAGATTTGGCATAGCTCTTTTAGAGTGACTGCTCTTTCTAATCTAATGCGGTTTGAGGGGTTTTTTTTCTATTTTCTTTAAACACCAACATAGAGCCAGTCCAGAATATTAGTATATTTAGTGTTATTCACAATTTTAAATAGGTACTTGTCCACGTGGGAGACTTACAGTGTTGAAAGATTTGCCTGAGACTCAGGACAAAAAGTTTTGCCTTGCAAAATTAAAAGGATTGACACCTGAAACACAGGTGTTTTGCTGGTTCTTACCACCTTCTTAGTTTCATTTCCTTCCCAGGGCTGATAACACAGTTCAGCCTGTGTCACCTTTATGGTTTGCAACAGAGGAGTCCCCCACTCTCTTGGCCATGGTTTAGTATCTGGGACAGAGGAAAGATAAAAGACTTTGATGAAACAAAGAGAAAACTCAAATTCACTGAGAATCTAACTGTCTTATTTCTTATGAAAATCATTTGGGAAGCCACCATTAAATTTCCCATGACAAAACTCTCTCTGCAATCAGTGTAGGCCTCCTAAGTGAACCAGATCATTAGGAATGAGAAATATATTTTGGATCACTATCTTAATTCTGAGAACTTTATTAGCCAAAGACACTAATGTCTACATTTGGTCCATAGAAAGTTATGTCTGTTATTTTTCAGTTCTCTCTTGTGAATGACAGAGGATTATTTTTTTTTGTTTTGAGACAAACTTCCAGAATTTTAAAAATGCCCAGCTACCAAAAATGTAGTAAATGCTAAGCTACATGGAAAGTTCAGACAACTAGAAGACAAACTGAGAAAAGAAAAAAAAAAAGAAAACCAAGCTCCTTATGCACAGCAAACTTAATCAATTTTTTTCAGACTCAGAGGAAAAACTGAGGGCCAAAGTATGGTAGAAATCAATGTGATATTAATCCAGAACTTTATTGTGTTTCTCTTTTAATTTTCCTAATATTTTTAATGGCAAAACCTTTTGAAGCCACTGGTTCAAATCTCCTGACTTTACAGTCTGTCTTTTCGTTTACTTCCTAAATCAGATAGAAGGCTTTGCCAAAAACTAAATGTTTTGGCAAACATGTAATCACTGTAACCATTCAGTTTTGGATGTATTTATTTTTTTTCAAGGAAGAATTTTAAATTCTATGAATGTAGGCCCTTTGTTCCTGGTTTTTTCGACCAAACTAGTAGTAGTAAAATTTTAGTTAATTTGGTTTTTTTTTGTCTGATTGGCTCTGGTTCTGATCCCTTCCATGAAAAAACAGACAGTTTTTGTAAAAACAATTGTGTACCTCGAGAAAACTTTTGTGGTGTTCCATTCCTGTGGCACTGCTTTGCTGGGGAGATTTTATATAATTATGTAGCTTCTTTCAGTATGTGTGTTTGCAGGTCTTGAATGAAGGTAAGTTATTTACCTCCCACTGTGTTTTGGCAATTTGGAAAATATATGGAAACATATGGAAAAAGCTGTCTGTTCTAACTGGTGTCAAGCCACCATAGCTCCCAAATGTGTTACTAACCCTGTAATTTCTTTGCTACATGAAAACCTTTTGCTCAGTTCTTACATCACAGACTCCTGTTGCAAAGCAGGATTAAGTGGTAACTGCTCAGAAATTCCTCAAGCACCCCAGGGTAAAGACAGACACTTGTCTTCCCCTGCAACAGGGGTTTGGAAGCCTGGAAATATGGGCATCTCCAAAATTTTTAGTACTTATTTTTCAAACCTCTAATTAAAAATAATAATAATCAGAATTTCCACTGAGGTTCTGGTCCCTAAATAACCTCCGTGGCTCTTTCTTATTCACCCTGGCATTTGCCTGTCAACTTTAATTCCTCCACTGATCTTCCTTGTTTTATGAATAGAGAAGCACAATTTAAGCTCTTGTGCTTTTAACTGAACAAGTAAACATAATGTCCAACTCAATTAACTGAGCTACCAACGTGCCTTCCTGTTCAAAGGCTAAATTAGGATGGGAGAAAGTAAGGAAAACATTCAGTGTGGTCTCGTCAGGTTTATCTAAATAATAGGTTAAGAGAAGAACAAATTTATAATTAGATGCATTTTTGTTTCACACGCACCTTGCTGGCTCCATAATTTACATCTTGCTTTCATTAAAAATAGATGCAGCTGTCAGAGCACCAGAACACACCCTGCACATTCCATACCTGCCCTGAACATAACAGAACATAACATTTATGTAGGATTGCAGTTTTCTTGTCCATCTACACTTCTATTCCATGCTCACGTGCTACAGATATAAAAACAGTAGAAGCAATGAATTCCCTCCTGCCATTTTCAGGAATTAGGTGTGGCATCAGTTGTCTCTGCAGGGGACTGGGCAAATAAAACTGAGATTTACATGGGGACCAAAGCACCAAGTTTTCTTATTCACTGATAAAAGGTAGGACAAACCTCTGGACCAGACAATATGTATCACAGGTTAGTTAATTTTGGCAGAATTCAGGTCTTACTCTTCTGATTGAAGTTTTTCATGTCATTTCACACTCAGTAGTCTCAAGGACACATTCAAAGCATAGGAGGAACAACACTGCCAAAATCTGCTGCTCAGTGTTGTTGCTTGACTGGGGATTCAGGTCTTGTTGGTTTAACACAGAGTTTAAGACATTTTATTCAAAATTGTTTATTATTTCTGCCGCAAAATTATTAGTGGTAGGAAGCTGCATACTCATATACAGCTTACCCAGCCATCAGGAGATCATGTACACTGGCAGGCTCAATGCTTCTATATTCTGCTCTGCTACATTAATTCTCAGTGTGCTTATTTCCCCCTTTTTCACCTCAATTCTTCATTGACTGTACCTTCATTGACCCCCACGTTCACTGTCTAAAATCATAATGTGAAAAATGCCTGGTGGAGGTATCCAAATATTTAGGCGTGAGCTTAATTTTAGCAAGTAGTGGTGCTGCTCTTTCTGAGAGCTAGAATCCAGTTTAGAATCGAAAAACATTAAGAATGAATATGAACCTTCAGGAGAAAATGGTGCAGTAGAAAAAGAGCCGAATATCTTCTCTTTTAAACTGCGCTAAGTTTTAACAAGCACAAAAAAAACCCCCAAAACTGGGTGGAATTTTACGTATTTTAGTTGTAGAATGAGCTGCACAGGTAAATCTGTTTATACTGATTTAACTGGTAGAAGAGCATCTCTCTGTGGAGATCCCTCTTCTAAAAAAAAAAAATGCGGGAACAAAGTACTGAAAAAAACTCGGGGAAAGTCAGCTGCTAGAAAAGATTTGTTCCCCCTAGACAATTTTTGTTGCAATTCTACCCAGATACTAAAAAGGGGCAACAGAACTTCCCTACCTTTGAAGACAGAGACAAAAGACCGGGTGGTTTTCGGATTACGCCGTTTCAGTGTCCATGAGGGTTCTAAAGTTTGCATCAGCCAAAGTGAGTGTGGCTCTTCTCTCTGACACTGCTTGGGCAAACAGTGGGCTGAGATTTATTCCTGACTTCGGGTCAGTGCTTTTTTATTTCCATACCTGGAGATTCATCCCACCAATTTTTCCTGCAATTCCGTCTAATCCCTAAAGAGTGTTCTATGGGTCAAGTCATGTTTCTTCCATCATGTGTCTAAACAGCCCTGATAAAACAGGGATTTGATTTTAAATTAAGTTTTTGGGTGGGAATTTAAATTCATCCTGAATTAGTTGTAATGTTTTTGCCCTCCTGTTTTTGCCCTCCTGTGGTGTTTTTTTTTTCTGTTGTGGTTTTGTTTGTTTGATTGTTTGTTTTTGTTTTGTTTTGGGGGTTTTTTTGTTTATTTGGGTTTTTTTGATAGAGTAGGTTTTTTGCTTTATTCAAGTGGCACATTCCCATTGGATATCAGAATTTAATGCCTCTGACATGGCCAGAAACTTTTCTATAAAATTCCCTCAAATTGCTTCTTTCAGCCCTCCCTTCTGAACATGGAATGTGGAAAAGAAGTCTCACTCTGTGCCTTGGAAAATTACAAGGGCAAAACTTCATCAACTGAAGAGAAAGAAAGAAAGAAAGAAAGAAAGAAAGAAAGAAAGAAAGAAAGAAAGAAAGAAAGAAAGAAAGAAAGAAAGACAAAGAAAGAAAGAAAGAAAGAAAGAAAGAAAGAAAGAAAGAAAGAAAGAAAGGCAAATAATAAGAAAAAAACCAAACAAACCACCCTCTATTTCTTTGACTCCAAATGTCCAAGGGAGATTGTGTGAGATCAAAAATATTTCTGATATTTTTGAAAACTGTCAAATAGTACAACAGAATTACCTAAAAATGTTTTATCATTTATAAAGTGCCCTCCACATGTTATCTACTGGAGAGACTGTAAGGAAAAAAAGTGGTTAGTAGGTTTTTCTGAAATTCCAGCATTGTCAAATAAAAGAATCTTTGCATTTTCCATGAATGCTGGATGTGCCAGAGTTTGAGTTTTTCTTGAGAAAATGTGTGCAAAGTCAACAAATGGTTTGGAACCAAAAAAAGATAAAGTGAGCCAGAACTTCAGCTGGAGTAAATCATCGTTGTCTTAAATTTCTATGGGTTGGTTCTTAGAGATCTAATGCCAAAATGATAGTTAAACAAGTCACATATTATTGGGTGGAAACTTCTGCTGTTTTTAATGGGAGTAAACTCTGACAGGCATCTGAAAGCTGTCAGGTTTTTTTTTCTAAACTGAAAAACTACAGAAGTGTATACTACAAAATCACAAACAATCTGCAAATGGAAGACTTTTTCTTATATGTACATATATATTTTTTGTGGACAGCTAGTGGCCGGGGAGGAAGGCAAGGGTGTGTGGGTTACAAAATTCAGCATGTAATTTCTTCACTACATTTTATAGATGGATATTACTTCATTTTACAAATGGAGATACAAAGAAGTTTCGAATTCTCAAACTTATGGTATAAAAAACTCTTGCCAAGTTTCCTGCATCTCTGAGGAGCTTTCCAGTCCTCTCTGAGGAGCTTAAACAACTAGCCTTGTTATATTTTAGGAGTAAAAAAAAAAAAAGTCTGGTTAGTTTGTTTTGTAATGGAAGTGGATTTTCCTGTAAAATTTCTAGGTGATAAAGGAGTGTGCCAGAATCAAAGCTGATATCAAAGCTGGACAAATTTTGCAGCTGCAGCAAGAGGAAGAAATAAACCACTTTTATCAGGACTGTTATCAATTCATTCAGTTTTCACTAACTTGTGAAATATGTTTGTAGACACAGGAACTGAATCTTGTGTCAGCTCCCAGAATCTTATAGGCCACGTATAAACAATAACAGCCTTTGTTTGCAGAGTGTTGGATGCTCCTACCCTGTCTCTCCAACCCATGAAGGATTTTGAAAAAACTACTGGAATGTTTTCCCTCATCAGCCCCTGAAATAATTTTGGACAAAAACTAATGTGCCACATTACATATTTGGTTTTTATCTTATTTGTTATTCTCACAACTCTGCAATCTGACTTGACAACAGCAAGTGCTTTTACCAATTAGATTTACAGTTTACTGCCAAGAGAAAATTCTCAGTCATTAGTGCTTGTGTTTTAGAACTCTTGGTTTAGCAGTAGAAAGTGGAGAATACCAAATTAATCATTTATGCATCTATTTAAAACAACTGTGCATCCAGTTTTGGAAAGGCCTATGCAACTACTCTGTGTTAAATGAATTATACTAGAAGGTATGCTGCTTTCATTGAGCAGTAACTCATCAGAATTTGTGTTAAATATTAAGAATTAATACACTTATACACACATGCAAATATTCTGTCTATGTAAAGCCAGAATGGTGAAGGAAGAAATAAAAATATTTTGGACTTGAATACATTAAGGAAAGCTGAAATACATGAATACATGTGTTTTGGAAATAATTATCTACAGCTTGAAAACACCCCCTGACCATTTACATTTACATAGTTCAGTTTAATTATTTGCAAAAGTACATAAATGCTTGTTTAGCTCAGTCAAATACAGACATGGCCAAGCTCTAAAAGCACCATGACCCTAATTAAAGGTAAATTTAAATTTAATTAAAGGTTAAATTAAATTAGACCTGGATATGCCTTGTTGTTGTTGTTGTCTTTTTTCTTAAAAGGGTTTTGTTCTTTCTGTTCTGGCTTGTTTTGGGGTTTTTGGGGGGTTTGGGGGTTTTGGGGGTTTTTTGGGGGGGTTTTTTTTTTTTTTTTTTTGGTTTTTGGTTTGGGTTTTTTTGTGTTTTGTGGTTGTTTTTGGTGGTGGTGGTGGTTTGGTTTGGTTTGGTTTGGTTTGGTTTGGTTTGGTTTGGTTTGGTTTTCTTCTGAATTGAATGACTATAATGGTATTTTGAGCTGCCACTCAATACATTTGAATGGAATTTTAATGTATTTGTTTCTCTTGCTCCTTCCTTCCTTGAGGATCAGTCTGGATTGCAGGGGAGATACTAAGTGCCTCACTGGAAATAAAGAGTGTAACATTTCCATCCATGCTTTATGTGTAACTCTCACTGCATTTCCAGTCATCTGTTTGGTCCCAGTAATGTACCTAAGAGTTTTCCTGGAAGAAAAGACATGGAGCTCAACTGCTGACATGCCCCAAATCAGCTTAAACTTCACTGAAACTTGTATTTTGACAGTATCTCCACCTGGATACTTTCAGTCCTGCCTTGCTGGCAGCTAGAGAGACACCTTCAGCTGAAAAATATTGCTTCAAAACAGGTAATTCATAGAGTGAGAGGCAGCAACCTTCTTGACTGAAGAGGTTACTCTGAATCACTTGTGGTTTTTGAGAGGCTTTTAATGGCTGTTTATACCACTTATAAACACAAAGAAATGGACTTGGCATGCCCTGTTCTGTAAACACTCAGCCTGTTGCAGGCAAAATAAAAGGGACCCCCCAGCTCAGTGAGAAGAGAGTGGTGATCTCTGGAAGACACCAGGAGGACACCACCTAGAAAGCAGCTGAGAGGACAGACCTTACAAAACATAATACGACATTCCTAGTGTATCCATCCATTTTTTCAGTCCCTTGACTCACTCTGAGGATGCAGAGGGTCTCCCAGAGCTGGAGTTCGGGTGGCTGTGGTTGTCAGGGAGTACAACCTCATGTCCTCAGTGTTCAGCCGTTCCAGTGGACATTTTCTCCTCCAGACCTGGGAACACCTCAGTCCATGAGGAGCTTCTTTGGGAGAGTGTGAGAATACAGAAATACATCAAGTCTTTGCAGAAAGTATGGGTGTTTTCCTACACTTTGTTATTCATGAGAAAGGGCAAAAATTTGGGAAGATTAAATAAAAACTCAATGATAAAACACTTTCTCTACTGCCTCCTAGCCCATTTTCACTTCTTTCAGCATTCCTGGGCTACTCTTCTTCCATTTTAGAAAGCTGAGCTTCTGCCTCCTTTGTCTTTTTCACTCTGGCCATTTATGGTCAGCCTCATGGTCAGCCTCATTCAGTTTATCAAGCACAGTTTTTGTACAGTTTTCTACATCAGAAGTTTTTGACATAAAATACTACTAGTATATATAAAGCCCAAAAGCTTAGAAATTAAATCAACAAATATTTTCTTATTTCTCAGTAGATTTGTCTAACATCCAGGTACCTTTATGAAATGCACAGAAGATGTATGATGATACCTTTTTCTTTATCCCTCATGATTTTGGACATGTCTATCATATGTGCTTTACCACTTTTTTCAAAGTTCCAAAGAGTCATATATCACTATTTTTATGAAAGATTTTTCACTTTATTTATTTGACTAGCATCTTCTCTGGGTTTTGTTTTCTTTCTAGTTCTTCCATATAGTATGGTAAATTACAGCCATTTGAGGACAGAGACTGCTTTATATTATTATTTTATGTGGTATCTTTGGGTTTTTATGTGACTACCATAACACAGGTGCATGGCAGTGCAGCACTGCTGTGATATCAAAATCAGTGAGGGATGTGAAAGTGTAGCTGATAACCCTGGCAGTGCTCTGTGGTGGAGTTTCCACACCACACCCATAAATTAAAAGAAATTATATACTTGATAAAGAAAGTGATGGCCATGGGCTGAAGCAGTGCTGTTGTGTGCAAGGGGAATCCGTTTACCTACAATTATTAAAACAGCACTCTACAAATTCTGTTTGTCCTGACTAGCCAGTGTATTGCTTTATCTGCTAATGAGCTGACTTCCCTGTTTTTCCAAGAGGCACCACACATTTCCAGATGCTTTCACTGCTCATTTTTCTAGAGGAAGAGCTGCTGTAGTAGGGTCTAGGCCAGGAGCAAGCCATGGACTTCGGCTCCTTGCAGGAGGCAAACCACAGAGATTTCTCCAGACTCCATTCTCCTGCCATTGGTGATTGAGCAAGTGCTTTTTTCAGGGGAAGGCATGCCAGCTCCATCTGAAAATACCACATTGATGCAGTACTTAAAGTGTCCTGCCATCATCATCATCTTCATCATTGTCATCATCATCTCCTGTGACTGGGTTTCCTATTTGCAGAATTGTCTGTTGTGCTTTAGGTTGAGTTGTTTCAGCTGCCAGTTCCACCTACCCAGCTGCACTTAGCAAAGTTGGTCCATGGTGTCAGGGAATTCTCTGTGTCATGCAGAAACCAATGTGCTGATCTCCTTAATGGGCTGGTGCATTCATTGCTGCTCTGATTTTTCCAATGCTAACACATGTCTAACACTTAATTCCTATTATTTACAGACACGTGTGTATCTATAGCAAACTCAAGAGAAAAATATGGATCTGTTACAAAATGCTGAAATCACAACTTCTTTTCTTTGCTTCAGATATCACCTGGAAAGGTAACCCAGCTTGTCCAAAACGCTCTGATTTTTCCAATGCTAACACATGTCTAACACTTAATTCCTATTATTTACAGACACGTGTGTATCTATAGCAAACTCAAGAGAAAAATATGGATCTGTTACAAAATGCTGAAATCACAACTTCTTTTCTTTGCTTCAGATATCACCTGGAAAGGTAACCCAGCTTGTCCAAAACGCTCTGATTTTTCCAATGCTAACACATGTCTAACACTTAATTCCTATTATTTACAGACACGTGTGTATCTATAGCAAACTCAAGAGAAAAATATGGATCTGTTACAAAATGCTGAAATCACAACTTCTTTTCTTTGCTTCAGATATCACCTGGAAAGGTAACCCAGCTTGTCCAAAATCCATTTGGAAAAACAATTTTTGCAAGAAACCTAATCCTAAACTCTTATGTTACCAACACCTTCATATTCCCCCTTTTGCTCTCCTGGGTCTGGTTTTGGCTTAATCTACTTTTTGCTGTCACTGCCTGAGCTGCAGCTGACCTGACTCTGTTTTAGCTATGCAGGACATCCTAACATATTCAAGGCTGGGATTTCTTATGGGAATGGCACAAAATTGGAGGCTTTGCTGAGGTCAAGGACAACTGAGCCGTAAGTATTCATAAAAACTTCAAATTGAAAATATGTAGCTGAGGGAAGTGGAAGCAGATTTATTTGCTTTTACTGTTACCAATTTTATCTGGGGCAATTCCAGTTTATACAAGCTGAGCAGAGAATATATTAAACTTTGGAGGGTATCATAAATATTTTTGTGTTTTGTTTGCATCAATAGGACCCAAGTTAGAACAAAGTTTCAAATTTCTTGTAATGCTGATGTACTTATTGTCATAGAAAACCAGGGAAGGGATTTTTTTTTCCCCTAAAAGAAGTAACAAAGCTGAGAATTTAAGTGTCTTCAAGGAAGAAGCAGAACAGGAAAGTTGATGTGACCCCATGAAACGTGAAATTTCGGCAGCTCCAGGATTTGATGGATTTGTCTTTTCACCGAAATCTGCAATTTACCCACACTGTTGACTTTCCAACCACAGGAGAGTGTTTCCCTTGTTTGGTACCTCCCATTGCTTTAAATTAAGACTTCAGAACTCCACAATTTTCAGTGAGTGTGTTTTCCCTCTGCTCACTGTCAACATTGTGGAATGCCACATTCACATGGGCCACATTCACATGGAGTCTTGTACTTATTATTAATTGCTGTAATGATTTAGAAGGATAAGAGACTACAAGGGTGTGAATATCCCCCAATGTGTGCCTTAATATTACATGAACCCCCTGTGTGCTCACCACTTTAAAGGCTTTAACAACAAAGGAAATAAAAAGGAGTAACTGCACCAGCTCAGACTATCAAGTGACTCCCTGTAGCTTGGGAAAAAAAAGATCATTTGTAGGTGGTTCTTTTCCTTGAATGTTGTCTGAGTAAAGCTCCTGCTTATCTTGGTGCAAGAAAGTAGGAAGTGGGTAATTCAGGGAAGGATGAATCAATAACTCTTCATTTCATTGCCATGTTCTCTGCCTCTGCTGGCTTCAGGGGGAGCTTTGACTGAAAGGTTTAAACATTTGTTACAGCACAGTAGGAGCTACTAATGGAATGAATTTTTAGTAATGCAGAATGGGTTTGTTTGTTGGTTTGTGTGATTTATTTCAAGATGTGGAGCCCACAGCCATGAGCCCAAGTCTTGAAGTCAAATGCCCTCTTCTGGCCAAGAACTGATTTTTCTTTCTGTTTAAAATTAGGTATTTAATACTAGAGTTTGTTCTAAACAAAACTCCAGTTTAAATGTAAAGTTTTTTGTTGGTGATGTTGTGAAGCAGGTCAGATTGCTGGACTAAGCTATTCCTGTTTGACAGATGGTTGTTTTCTGCCAGATCTTCATGCTGTGAATCTCAGAGGAAAGAAAGCTGGAAAATTAGTAAGTCAGGAAAGAAAACAGAGTATGGTTGTCATTTTTGTGACAGTGTATTTTAATGCAGCACTAAAATCAGGGCCAAAGAAGCTATGGAAAACTTCTGCATGAATTCATCCTGAAAATCTCACGGTCATGATAGAAGAAGTGAAAATTACAGGGCATGCCCAAGGTCAAAAAAAAAAAAAAAAAAAAAAAGAAAAAAAGAAAAAAGAAAAACAACAACAACAACAACAACATCAAAAAAACCTGTGATAAGGTCAGGATTTCAACCCAAATTTAATGAGTTTTCATAATCTGTGACAAACAAGACGAGTTTGGACTCTAAGGCTTCTGAATTTAGTCAGGGAAGGGAGTGTGGAAATGCTAATTCATGGGAACCATAAATGCATGGTGACATTCCCCTTCCTGGGACCTGACTTTGCCTTCTAACAGATGGCCACAGCTTAAGCCTCTTTTACCCTTTTTCCTTGACACAATCTTGGCTTGAAACCACTCTAAGTGTCAGAAGGGTGAGTTTGTCACTCCAGAACTCCAGAACGTTGTGTTGAACGTCGTGAAGTAGGAGAACTCTTCTACTGATCTAGCTGGTGTGTGCTCTGTTTAAAGAATTCATGCTTTTAAGGAATTCAGGAAGTTTTGAAAAGTAAAGGGCTTGAGGATGGGCAATGAGCTTCCAGTTGAAGCTTGGTTTTCACAGCTTATCATGAAAATGATTAATTAACTTTTACATTTTTGGGGGGAATGGAAGAAAATGTGGGCTGGGAGCCGAAGAGCAATTTAAACACTCCATAGTTATGTGTTTAGAGTAAGCTTAAAAGGCCACAGACATCAAGAACTGTGGCAGCTCATCAAAGGCACCTTTCAGCCTCTACAAGGTAAAGCTGAAGCTCAGGTTTCCATGAAGTCCCTTCTCTGGATGGGGAAGGGGGCAAGGACTGACCAACAGCTTGCCTTGTACTTCCCCAATGCCCCTCAGAGACAGGCATGGGAAGATCTTATTCTTTGTGTACTGAACAAGCAGCCATGTAAAAAATTCCTGGACTGGAAGAGGGGCTGCCTTGCAAAGTCCATACTTAAATGTGTCTTATGTTTCACATGGATTAAATCTGTTCTTTAGTTGTGAGTTCTAAAAGCAGAAATGTGGCAGCTTGGGATTTTTTCAGGTGGTAAAAGCCAGTCTCAGAGTAAATGGTAAGATTGTTTCCATGAAAGAAACAATAGCAGATATTTATATAAAAGGTAGGATGTACAGGACAGTGGAGAAGGAAGATGCTTCAAAGCAGTGTTTACATTCTTTCTTTCAGCAGAAGCCCTTTTAGAGTGATGCAGAGAAAGGGAACAAAGTCTTGCATGGCACTGTGATGAGGTATCATGTCTTTCTTCTCAGTGAGAAAATTCCAAGCCCCACTTCTGCCACTGGACCCTGCAATCAGGCTTCTACAGCTCTGGGATTGCTACAGCCCCCTCTGAATAAGGGGAGTCTGTTCTTGCTGATGTCCTCCAGAATACAGCTCAAATCTTCAGATCAGGTTCCAAAGTGACAGCCTCAGCATGGGCATAGGACATATTTTTTTGTCTGCTGCCTTTTGTGTTCATTTTTTCATTCCTCTTAAGCCTACCTGGGTTCTCCCTCTGAAGGACCTCAGACTGATTTTAAACCTCGCTGTGGACACCTGATTTATCCATTCTTTGGCTTAAGGTTTTTTCCTTTCTCTACCGTGGAGAAAAACATAGAAGGACAGTTTTTCCAGTCTAAATGAAGGCTGCTGCTCTCTGAGTTGGCAGCCTTGAGCACATGAGCTGGATTTCTCACTTAGCAAAGCTTTCTCTGGTACATCACTGAGCCCAGACTCAGAGAAGCAAACATTACCCTGAATCCAACATGAAAGAAGGGGAGATCTTTTTGATGACAGCTCTTGATCACAGTCAAAAAAGGGATTAAATTTGTATGGAAAGGAACACAAGCATGCTCCAAGTGCAGCAGTCTGTGTGGAAGAGGATTTTCAGAGGAGAATGGAAAGAAAAAGTGTTCAAGGATGTGGCTCTTTGACCTAGAATCTGCTTGGAGAAAAAGGGACAGATGCAACAGGGCTTACAAGAAAGAATCCTTAAAACATCAGTGATTTATTCTGCTACTCGGTATCTTTTGATGGCCTGAATTCTTACCAGGTGTGTTGGTGCTGTCACAGCAAGTGCACGCATGACATCTCATTTTGGAGAGGCCACAGAACAAACTGGTGAGGTTAGGCACATCATGCCATCCAGCCCACTCTGACACCCCCCAGCCCTGCCTGAGGAAGATCCTTGGCCCCTCTGCCCAGGCTAACTGAGGTGCCAGAAACATTCTGAACACCTTAGTCTTTCTCTTCTCTGTATGCGAACATGCTTATCTGTATCATACAAAAACTACCATTCCTGACAGAACCTGCAAAGTCTTAATTTAATCCACAATGGGTTAAATGCCCGCTGTGTGGCATTTTACAGCTCAGAAACAGAGTTAGGCAGCCTGTGCTGCAGGCACCTAACAGGTATGAGCCAGTATCTCCGAGGCAGTGAGCACACTTTAAGCTTTTGGAGCAAAGCCAGGCTTTAGTCATTCTTTCCTAAGGCTAATCCTGTGGAGTGCTCGTCCTCGTGCTAGTTTAATTTATCTGAGCATAATGGTGCACATTATCTCTCCTTAAGAGTGGGCAAGGGAGAGGATGAGGCACCAACAGCAAACCGAAGTGCAGAACCTAAGCAAAATAAAAACCTTGGCAGAAGGATTTATCTCCAATCTGCAGATTAACCCCTCCATTTTCTCTTCAGAAATGTCAGAGTGCTGCCTCCCCTTTTGTTTGGGTTGGTGACTAAGAGCTTCACCCACTGGTGGGAAAGTCAGATCCCTCTGACACATTCTTGATCTGGTGAGGAACAACCTGTGCAAGCAGGGGCCCGGCTCCCTGTGTCAGAGCAGAGTGGGACTCCCTCCACACAAAGCAAAAAACCATCCCGTGCACCATTTTTTTAAAAGAGAGTTTGGGGTTTTTTTATAAAATTCCTGTTTTATTGTGATGTAAGTTACACTCTAGCCTTCCAGGAATAGCTGTGAAGGAAGGATAGCTCTGCAGTTATTCTTATGTGTTAGCATCTTTTAAAAAAATCAACAATAACAGCAAAAATTTTACAGTTACCAAATATGCTGATCAATGGCAACATGTAATATGGGATCACTCAACCATGTTTACACTGACTGTGCTTTTATAATATGGAGTGCTAATTTTATCACTATAACCATTGCTGGGAGTTCACTTACAGCTTGTCTGGCTGCCCCTGTGAAAGACAAGATCTTTTCTAAATACAGGTGAAAACAGGGGACAGTCTCCTCCTGCTTCCTACAGTACTTGCAATACCTCACACAGAGCTTTGAAGGAGTTACCCCATGAGAAAACCAACTCAGTGGGTTGCAACCATTCCAAAACCTAAAGAATATTGCAGAAGGACAATCA
>VWYO01012251.1:67164-79212 GCA_013400275.1 Rhadina sibilatrix | reverse complement strand
AGGAGCTTGGACCTGCCAGCACTTAACTGAATGGTAAAACTTAATAAACTTTTAATCTTTGAGAAAAAAAAGGACCAGACCACACAAGTTCCATTTGCAAATACATCTGTTTATATGTAAATAATACTTCAAGTTGAAAATGTGTATGTAGAAAAGCAGTTCAAAAAAACATACAAGGAAAACTAAATTCTGGTGGGAATGTATGTTTTGAGTTCAGTTTTCTTCATGTTCCAGTAGTCTTCCAAACTAGTCCTCTCCCCGAGATGCCCTTAGCCTTCTTGGGGCTTGGCAGACTCCCAGATTTTGGTTAAAAACTAACTGGATGACTAGAAACTGTGACTTAATTTGTTATAAAAGGATGTCTTATCAAAATATTGTTTCTCTTCAGGTCTATTTTGAGAGGTTGGCTGTTTGCATGCATAGTTCCTTTGAATGAGTGGAGTTCTTTGAGTTTCTTTTTTCATTTTTTTTCTCCCTCAGATTTGAAAAAACTGCATTGCATGAGTTTACATAGTTAAGTCACCTTTTCCCACTGCAGTGTTTGTAAGCTATGTAAAAATTAAGATTCAGATAAAAATTTACTGGCTTCAGTGATGAGTTTGCTACCCATTCCTGGGAAATGGCCAGCTAGTTTTTAAGTTCCTAGTGGTAAAAGATCCATAAATTCCCCCCTGCCTTTGGAAGACAAATCTGGTAGTTTAACCCTTCCTGTTTTAGAAAGTTTGGGTTTGACATTTATCCATTAGGACTAACTTGTAAAAGTTGCAGTTGTGCTGCTCAGGGTTTCTGTGAACATCAGGCATTTTAGAAGAATATACCTTTTATAATAAGCTGTGCAGAAGGGATGGCTCTGGAAACAGTAGCTATTTATCAGTATTTATTATTGGCTGTGAGCTTCAGGTGCTCCCTTACTCTGCACCTTGGTATCTTGGGAGCACACGGAAATGTTTCAGGTAATGTATGTGCTGCCATTCACATTAAACAGATACATAGAAGAAATACAGACATATGATACTGTCACAAATATTAAAGCAGCCAAGATTTTAGTACCTTTGCCAAACTTCCACTGTTTGGGTGGAAAAGTTACAGTATTTAAGCCTTATGCCGAGTTATTTAACTTTTTGTGTGTATGTAAAAGATCAGCTGAAATGTGGCCCGTTTTGAATATTGGGCAAAGACAATATGCATTTTCCAACTTTTTAAAAGTTTTCTCAACTTTCACCCTGCAGTACTAATGATACCCCTCTGCTTCGAAACACTTGAAATCTGGTTGAAAAAGAAAAGGATGAGGGAATTGATTCCAGAGATGTGTCTTTCTCCCATTTGCATGACAAAGCATCTGAATTTAGCCAGGATACAAGGCTTTTCAAAACGATCCATTTGCATATGCTTAGGACTCTACTGACTGTAATCGCTGAATATTTCATCTTCGCTGGGAGGTAGCAGGTCCCGGGATCAGAGGGGAGGAATATTGGGGCTGGGTTGGAAGGAAAGTGGAGATGTGAGCAGCTGGAGCCTGCAGCTGTGAAGTGCCAGGACACAGGGATAACAGGGAGCATGGAGGAAACAGGATGGAAATGGCCAGTCTGGAGAGGGGAGACAGAGAATTGCTTCCAAAGTGAACTGGCCCTGGGATCAGGGGTCTGGGATCAGGCATCTGGGAAGAGGGGTCAGGGGTCTGGGACCAGGGATCTGGTAGGAGGCTGCAGCATCTGGGCCAGAGACACAGAGCTGGTGAGAGGGAGCAGAGCCAGGACAGCCAGGAGGCAGGTCAGGAAGTGGGAGGCTTTTGTTGAGTTAGGAGGAACATTCTGTCCCTCCAGGTGCTGGGAAATGACCATTCCTTGCTGCCAGGAAGGACTTGAGAGAGCAGGGGTGCGAAACTTGTCTCGAAGGTAAAACCGACCCACACCTGCGAGATGGTAACTGACTGAAGGGTGTGTGGCAGTCCTGGAGTTGTGTCTCAGGGATGTTAGAGCCCTGGGAGGGAAGGTTAGGATTTGCCATTCAGAAGCAGCTGGAACTGTCTCTGCAGTGTCTGGATGCTGCACTTGCATTCCCAAAAATGTTCTCTTAACTTGGAAAATGCAGATATACACTGAGCGTATTTCTCACTTTGCCCTCGTTTGCATGTTCACTGATTTATTTTTTTTCCCCCTCTGGAAAAAAAAAAAAAAGCTCTGGGGTTTTTATTGTGTGGGGAAGAGCATTGTTTTGGTAATGAGCAGCTATTTGATAATTTGCTATTTTGCTGTCTAGCGGTTTGTGCCTTATGGCTGTCTTGCTGTTTCATAATACGGCTGTTCATACAGGAAGATTGTGTTGTTTCTTTGGTGCCCAGCTCCACAGTGTCTGAGCTTCACCTCTAAAAATAGGCATCAAGCCACTCCTGACCGACAGCCAGTTTGGAAGAGGCATTAAGATGCAGAAAAGCAAAAGACAAAAATGTTTATCAGTTATTGGGTGTCCAATTTGAGCTATGTATCTCTGAATTTTTTTTCTTTTGGAGTATCACATAAACCAGAAACACATATAGACAGCTTCCACTGTCTCTCTTGCCACAGGATGAGATGCCAAAGGAACTTGTAGAAATGTAGTATTTTTGTGAAACTGTTGTTTCTCTTGTGGATACACTTCTGTGGATACACTGGAAAATGCACTCAAAATTATCCAGGGTGGAGAGTTGCACACTCACCTGCAGCAGGGCCTCTCCAGCCTGCTTTGCTTAAGGAAGGAGACTCACAAATGCACGGTTCTGTGGTTTGGGGTGACTGATAAAGCATAGCCACTTCATGGAGGGGTCACTGCCCTGGCACAGTCCCGTGTGGTACTCTGCAGGTAACAAGTAATGGGCTCAAAACACCTTATTTTTAAGAATTTTCTGCTAAGGCTCCTTTGGCAAAACCAGATGACGTTTTTCCCCATCAGTGTTCAGGAGCAGCATCTACAGAGCCTTCCAGCTGTGTTGCTTGGGGTTAGGACCACTTGTTTCCTGCCTTTTTTTGGTGCACAAACATTCCAGGAAGGCGTGCTGGTCCAGTCTGAGTCACAGCTGAGAGATTTTTTCTGCTCAGTTGAGCCACTGACCCCTAACACCAGGTTGTTCAGGCAGTGGGCAGGTGTTGTTTCAGCTCCTGAGAGAAAATCATCCTCAGATACCAACAAACATGTTAATCGAGAAATCTTGATGACCTTTGTCCATGCTTCTTCAGTCTTTGAGGTATTTCTCACTTCCAGTTCCAGGAAGGAAACAAGTGAGAACATAAAATGTCCCTTTCTAAGAAACTGAAATATGACTGTAGTCAAGACCATAGAGTCCTAGCTTTTCACTTTGCAATATAAAAATAAACTGACCATTTTCATGGTGGGTCTTTTTTTTCCCCTTTAACACCTTCTGTGGATCTTGCCTCTGGACTGTTTTTTTTTTTTTCTCCATATTGTTAGTAGCTTATCCAGAGCAGAATGACATAATTACCTTTCATTTGACATAATATAGATAAAACAATGCTGTGAATACTCCCTGGAACACTTGCATATTTATTGTTGTTATTGTTGGGGGAGTTGTTTGTTTGGGGGTTTTATTTTGTTTTTTAAATAATCCATTTTTGCAGTCATATGCCCTGCAGGTTCTTTTTGCAACACAGCTGCCTTGCCAATTATTCCCCATTTCATATTTGTGTCTTTGATTTCTTAGTCCTGAGCATGATACTCCACATTTGCCTGTATTGAATTTTCTGTTATTAACTTTCCATATTCTTTTCCTGTCCCCAGAAGAGCTTGCAATCTTTCCTGATTTGTCATGTACACTTCTGTATTTCTACATACCACTCATTAATGAAAGTCTTTTAGTGAGGTTGGCTTAGGGTAGGAAACGCTTTCCTGAAACATTCTCTCTTCTGTAGAAACATGCTGTGAGTGACTCTTCCATAATTTATTTTATGTGATTGTACTTCAGTTTTTCATTTCGTGAAGATGTTTGCTGATGGAGGCATCATCTGATAGGCTAAGAGTCAAAAGTTAGTATTTTAACTTTTCTACCTGTTCCTCCTTGCCCACTGTCCACTCTCCCAGGTGACCTGAGCTAACATTACTTTTTCTTTACAAATAATGTTGGCCTCTTGCCTTTCTGTTCTGAAGGTGTTTCTATCCCTTGAAACCCCTCCTTTTCTTTCCCTTTGCTTCTCCATTTCCTGTGCCCAGAGTGACCTGAGCCTCTTGTGTAGAAGCCTTTGGCTCCTCCAAGCCCCCGCTGCACACAGCTTTGACATACACATCATCTCTCTAAGAAAACCAGCCTAGTTTGTGATAAAAAAACCCCAAAATTTTAAATTAATATAATTTATTTCCCCATGTTTTCTCTAGGATTTCTAAAGTTCTCTCAATCTTTCTTCAGGCAAGAGTACCCAGAGTTTTTGAGGGTTTATTTTTAAGTTGGAGCCACCTGTGAAAGAAAATTGTGACACCACACCTTTTTTTGCCCCACATTGTTTCCTGTGCAAATATCAATTGAAAAGTACAATTTGAGGAAATCCTGATTTCAGAAATCATACTTTTGATGGCAGGTATAGTTTTTCAGCTATGGTTGTGGATAGTGAGGGTTCTTTAGCTCCTCTATGGATTGAATTCATGGGTTGTTTTATCCCATCCTTGTTAGGCATTAAATTTGTCTTTGAGTGTATGTCCTGATGTTTTTTGGAGTTTGTGTGGGTCTGGTTGACATACAACTCTTGATGTTAACCACAAACTCTTAATGGGATTGATCAGGCCTAAATTCCAATGAATTCCTAACTTGCTACTTAGGCTTGACTGGTTCTTTTCCTCCTGTTTCCTATTCCTAAATAAAATACTGACTTTGAAAGAAATTTCCACCCTGAAGAAGAAATATAACAAGTTACTGATTATACAGTGTCTTGTGCATTACATTATTTCCATTTTGTTTCCAATGCCTCTGAGTCTTGGGAGAGATTTCACCTTCAAACCAAACCCCTCTAATTTTCATGGGAAGAATCCAGTGTTTTGAAAATACAGAAGCAGTAAGTAATCAATACTAAGGAGTTACCAGTATATGTAAATTCCAGTGCATGCAATTTTATTTTTATATTGCTATTGATAATGTCTTGTTACTAGCAGGTGCATTTTTATATTGATATAATGAGTTGGGAAAGTTAAAAAGAATGTTCCACAGCTGGAATTAAGCATTTTTACAGATAGTAAAAGAAATTAAAATCTCGTCTATGTTTTTTATGATAAACATCTTAATGCTTAAAAAAAAAGTGTTGGGTTTTAGTCTTAAATCTGTTTCAGAGGTTAGGAAAAAATTCCAGCAACATCAGTGGCAAACTGAAGTAGCCTCTGTTCCTTTCTTTGGGAGAGGTTGTGCTTTCTGAGTAAGATACTGGAGTGCAGAAATGGAAGTGTAATTCCTTAATAAATATGTTGTTCTTGACAGTGTTTGGACAGAGTGGATCATGTGGCTAACAAGGTGTGTGATTGTGTCATAAATACGGGGAGATTTGTGAGGATTGAGGTGAGGCTGCCACCTGATGCTCTTCAGAAGAAGAGCACCCCATCTTGTGGTGTTTTATCAGATCTCTGTAGCAGCAACAGCCAGATTTGAGAAACCAAAGCCCCACCTGATTTCTCCATGCTATATATGTTATATAACATATTATATATGTTCTTCTGCCAGCTAACTCTCAGTGAGGGCCAGCCTTGGATGGCTCCTGTTTGGATCAGCCTTTGACTTGAGGTTTTGGTAGGGAGGTGCAGGTGCTTTTTGAGTGGTTGGAGTGTGGGTGAGTTACTGACATTTCATTAGGTCTATCAGGAATAATGAAGCTCCCTTGCCAAGTCTGAAGCTGCCCTGGAAATAAAGGTTATGACTCCTATTGTGTGTCTCTTGAACTGTTTGGCTCCTTTAATTGTTTATTGTTTAATATTCCTTGAAATGTGAATTTGGAGAGGATACGTGTACATGAAGGTGATGTTTAAAAAAATAAAAGGCATATATTCCAGCCTAAGGAATTTGGTTTTCCTGTGTGTTTGTATGCACATTGTAAAATAATAGAAATACAGGTTGATTTTTTGGGTTGGAGTAGAAGTACATAATCAACAAATAAACACACAGAGCTTGCACATAGGACAGTTGGTTAACAAAAATACAAAGCTGGAAAAGATGAAGGAGATCTTCTGATCAGGAGATGAAGAGTTGTGTTGGAAGTTTGGAAATATGCCTCTGGTACTGGTAATGGGCTTGAGAGCAGATCTGAAAGGTAAAACACATTGGTGTTCCTGACTTCTGATGCAGCTCCTCAAATCCAGTGTCACTTCTAATTTTGCTAAACGTACGTCTAATTTGCCATGAAGGAAAGATGTTTACTTTTACAAGACCACTACTTATGTGTAGACATGTGCATCCACAAACGTAGTTACATATACTTAAAATATTTTTAGAAATAATATGAGGTATTGTAATGTAGCAAAACCCAAATAAACAAACAACTCCAACCCCAAATAAAACTATCTTATGCTTCAAAGATGCAAGACTTAAATAATTTGTCCAACTGTAGTTGGGGAACATAGAAAAAGTGAATGAAAAAACTATTTTGAATTATTTCACAGATTATCCTAAATAGATGATTAGAAATAAATGCAGAGTGGAGTATTGGATGCAGATGTATTGCTACTAAATTCAGTAATTTAAAAAAGTTGTTTATAAAATGTTGCCCATATTCCCCAAACACACCTGTAAGTATGTAGTAAATAATTCCAAACCAGGNCTTGGACTGTGAGCTAAATAAATGCATTTGAAAATGCAGGGTCATGACTGCAGCAGCTTGTGGGAGTACCTGTTCCATATTTCAGAGAGCAGATCATGCATAAGGGGCTCCCTGATAGAGCAACACTGGGGATGCAGCCACAGGGAAAAAAAAACAGAGCTTGTGGAAGTATTTTGGTATTAGTTTCTGTTTAATTTCTCTTTGCACAGTGTACACATTCAATAGGCAAGGCATAATTAGAGAGGCTCTCTGGTGTGGTGTGTTTTTACAGAGAGCTTTGCCTTCTGCAAATGGTTGTGGGCTGAAGTGAGCACAGGCACTTAATGCTCAGCACAAACATTGGAAATCCTCAGTAATTCAGAGCACAAGTGAAAAACTAATTGAGGAAAGTGTAGGGAAACCTAACCCATGGCAGTGTCAGATGTGCCTCAGCTTCCTGACACCTTCTTCTGAGGATGTTGTGAAAGGAACTAAGAAATGAGATTAAAGGGACCAACAGTGCAGTTTGGCAAGTATTTGCTGTATATTCTGTAGCCTCAAAATGTTCTTCATGTTCTTCCTGCCTTTGTGATTCAGTTGTGGATTTCGGCTAAACTTCAGTCCAGTTCTGTGACAGGCAGTTTTTAACAAGCCCATAACTGTCTTGGTGTTTCTCATTTCCCAGTCCAGGACCATATATAAAGAGTTAACACAGCTGAAAGAGAGAGGCCCATTACATTCTCCAAGCACCAGTTTTTCTCACTGTGTTGCCTGTGTTTTTGTGCGTTTATAGGTGTGTGAATGAGTATAATGTATGAATGTATATAATAATATTTATGTATCAAGGGTTGATAATTTTGTCTTTAGAACAGGCAAACAGGCATGACTTGTGTTGAATCACAGAAGCAGATTTATGGAGAAAAAAAGACAAACAGTTTTGATTCAAATATTGAACAAAATTAAAAGGGGCATTTTCAAAGTTAATGGAACACTCTTGGTCCACTTTTGAGCTTGTTCAATGTCAGCCTTACACCCATGCCATGTTGCCTGGTATGGAAACACAAAATTTACTATGTCCTACCTGTTGGTTGTGTAATGACTGTAGTTACCTCACCAAGGCTGATTTTATGTTCAACATCTGCTTTTACTTGTCTTTAGGATCAGTATTCAACACCTGTATTTACTTCTCTTCAGGACCAACAAAAGTACTACCCAACAACCCAGCTTCTTAAAACAAAGTGTTTAGAGCAATGTGAATGAAAGCCTCTGAAAACAGCAAAAGCAGTCCATATGGGTGACTTTTTTCTGCCTGGGAATGCGTTACTCCCCTAATGCTAGTCTGGTAGAACAAGATTTTAATTCCTCCATCAAACTTCGATCTATGTTTCTTGCTGGACAGCACTGCCAGCAACTGACACAAGTTTATCCAAAAAAGAAAAGAGGTTTTTTTTACCTTTAACAGACCAAGTGACCTGAAGAAGCTTTTATGCTCCAAAAGATTATTCTTCCTTGTTTGCCTGCATTTTGGTTTGTGATGTTTTTATTTCCCTCCAGCTCTATTGATTCTGCCTAGGTGTATGACAGAACCTCAAAGTCTGGTTCCAGAGCTTCAGGGAACTCTGAAAGCAGCATGAAAACCAGGATGAAGGATTCTATTCTAGAGGTGTTGGAAGGATCTCAGATTGGTGGAGAGCTTATGCTCTTAAGCCAGCTGGCAGATATTGTAGCTGAATATGACCATTTGAAGAGGACAGGACAGGTGCACCACCATTTAAAACAGTACAGAAGCCATCTCAAGGATCAGGTTCTGTTTGAGCCCTCTTTGCCCCACAGCCGTTTGGTAACAGATAAAAAAATTCTGTATGTTCTAAGCTAATACACAATGTTTCTGGGTACTCAGATGTGTTGCTGGGACAAACCTTCCTGTCTCTTTCCTCAACCCACTGTTTGGCACAGGAACCTTCCCAGAACCTCTGTGTGTCTTCAGCCAACATGTAAAATTGAAAAATTCCTGTTAAAACTATTAGAAAAAAGTTCTTTCAGGGATGTGATACAATCCATGAGTTACGCTGTGACACTCCTCAGTGAAGATGTCCTTACACTGAAGTCAGGGTTTTTTCCCTTTATGTTCAAGGATTCAAGTTTGGTAAACAATCATTTTCCAGCCCACTCCTACTGTTGCATATTTGTTTTCTGGAGTCCAAGAATATTTCTTTCTGAGGTGGCTGGGATCTGAGTATTTCCTAGTGGCAGAGTTATAATTTTTTTACGTACATCATGCAGTTTGTATAATTAAGTAAATTTCATCAATCTCTTGGGCATTCAAGTGATGTTCAGATAAGGACTTGCACCAGTATTCTCTTTCTTTCCTGAGATTTTATTTCTACAAGAAATGGAGATGTTGATGTGCAGAAGCATCCTACACTGCCATGGATACTGCAGGGAAGGAGACACTGGAGATGACTCTGAAAGGTCCAAACTCTTTTGAGTATCTCTGGCACGTGACCCAATGTGATGTACAAATGTCAATTATGTGATTATGAAATGGTGAGACTTGTGATGTGCATTAACCAGGTAATTTCTCTTTATGTAGGATGCTCCATCCAGAATGAAGGAATGGGATGCCATTGTAAATTATTTTCTGGTTTAGTAGTCATAAGACATCATGTTTGCTGTGTTTCCTCTGTAGCTGAGACAAGCTCATCCTGCTCAGCTCCTTTTTTCTTCTGAGTGTGGAAGGCTAAATGTAGGTGGTTTGGGCTTGCTTTTTGATACCCTGCCTGCCCAAAAATGAAAGAACTGGATGATGTGCATGTGTCTGCTTGCAAACCAAAGCCAAGCTGGTTCTGCTAGTTCTGGATTTTCTCATTGGACTGTGTCAGGGTAAGTTTGAGAAATATGTAAGAAATGAAGAATGCAGCCCATGTCTGGCAATATTGTTAGCTAAGAGGTGAATTTAAAATATCCATAGCCTTGCTGTTCCAGCTGTAGCTGTTAGGAGCCTTCTGGAGGAACATCCCATTAACCTCAGGAGAAGGCTCCAGGAGCAGCCATTTACTCAGTGTGGTCATTTACTGTCTCTGGAGCCCTTCAGTAGGCACAGGGGTCCCTCAGGGCAGGGGTGTGTGTGTGACAGAGCTGCTGTGGTGATCCTTCCAGGAGATGAGCTGGAGCTGGGAATTGCTGCTCTCCCAGCAGGACTCCTGAACTGGGTTTGCATCCCTGTCCCCCCTCCCCTCCTTGCATGCACTGTGTGCTGCATGTTGAAAGGGGTGAGTCACCTCTTTTATTATGTTTTGAATACTTTCCTCCCAAATGTAGTTTATTTTCTGCAGGGAAAGGAAAGAATTTATGCTGTCCTGGTTCCTTATTTTTATCAGAGTTCTTGCTAACAACTTCCAGCTGAGGGAGTTCTTGATATTTTTAGCCTGAGATATTTAGCTATTTGAGCCTCTACATGTTTTCCTCCCGATATATATTAACTGGAGCGGGAGGATGGTTCTTGTCAGTTAATATATTCATGAGCATGCCTGCCAAGTTGCCCACACTGACTCCCAGGAAACTGAACACTTCAGAGTTGGGGGGAAGTTTGAGTCTTGGTCTGAGGTATTTGCATCAGCTTCATTACTCCATTCTCTGACTGATGCTGCCATAGCTGTGTTCTCACTGAAGCTTCCTTTTTATTTTAAGAGATGGTGTTTATATTAAAAAAATAGACATAATTGATTCCTGCTTAAAAATACAAGTAAATAAACTAAAAAGTGGAGAATCATAAAATGGGATATTGCATTAAAAATATAATTTCTTTGGAAAACCTTCCTTCTCTTTTTTCTTTTTTCCAAGCAGCAGAATCCTCACTCTTACTAGTAATGTTACTGTTTTATTGGTTGCCTTGTCTGTGGTTTGATGGAGTTCTTCAATTTTCCAGATACTGTACTTGATGGCACATGTTACACACAGCATATTCAAGTTTCAGAATTACCCTTCCCTGAAACCCACATGAACACTGTTTTGAAAGAAAATATTGAAAATTACTCACACTGAGCTTTTGTCTTTAAGATCCACTTCAGCCTGTTAAACATAATTTCATAGATCTTACTGTAATCAGTTCTTTCCCCTTCTCCCAGCAAAGTTTCAGACTCAAGATGAAAAGCTGTAGATTTGCCTCAGTGAAATGCAATGATTCCAGCAACTGCTCCAGCATTGTCCCTGTGGGGCCTGGGAGCTGGGGGTGAGAGGGGCAGATGGTGGGAATCATGCCCAGTTTAAAATGAGAATTAAGTGACATTTGCTGTTGAATATAAATGCACCATGGTGTCTTTTCTCTGCGTCCCCATTGTTTATATTGGACAATACATCCCGTAGCCCCTGCTCTGCAGAGTGAGGAGATGATTCTGCCTTCTCTGCAGAGGCTTTGAGTGCTCTATTTCCAGTCTGCTCTGTGGCAGGAGCTGGAGCTGCTCAAAGGCTGACATAGTTACCAGGATGTATCCCATTAACCGGGACCAGTCACGATATATCCCATCAGCTGGGACCAGCTGGACACACTGGTCTGCACTGGCATGCCTGCAGCACCTCCTCACCACCCAGTGATTCCTTTAGGGACCCTGAACCTTCCAGTAGCCATTGGCGAAGCTGAATTAAGTTTTAAAGTTGGCACCTAAAGTAATACTGTGGGTGGTGAGGTTATTTTTGGGAGTGTGTGCTCAAAGGCTATTAAAACTTTGAAATATTTAAAAAAAAATAAATATTTGTTTAGTCCTTCCTGTCCTCCTCCTCCTCCCTGAGAGTGGGCAGTCACAAGTCCTTCCTCAGACACAAATCTCTGCTAGATGCTGTTTACTATAGGTGCACCAGTTTTGTTTCTAAAGACAGGTTCATGTTGTACCCTTAGCTGTCGCCCAGCCTTTTGGCACAGAGGGTCTCTGTGCACCTTTGAGTGCATACATACATTATAAAAGTTGGTTTTAGGCGAGCTGCTGTTGTTGGGAGCTGTCAGTCTCCTGCTTCATGATGAGTGATGCTTCTGAGAAGCTTTGGGGCAGCAGTAGCACCTCCAGAATGCTGTCTGGTCCATGTGAGGGCTTCTCTGTGGGTCTGAAGGATTAACCAAATAAGAATCTTAAGCTTCTTAACAACTTAGTGATAAAGTCAAAATTTCATTACTTTTAATTGTTTTGTAGCAGGCCAATATAATCACAATGTTGGCATCTTGGTTGGAAATTTCTTTCTCTTTGCAAATCCTAATAAAGTTGGTTTTTTGGTTTGTTTTTTTTTTTTTTTTTTTTTT
>VWYO01012251.1:13847-67153 GCA_013400275.1 Rhadina sibilatrix | reverse complement strand
TCTTTTTTTTTTTTTTTTTTTAATATATTTTGCTGACTGAATTTCCTATGCAACTTGTTTTAAACTGCTGTGCAAGTCACAGGGATCTTTAATAAACTGAACAGCTGACTTTTTGCTATTTGTACAACTATTTTTTCCAGTGGTCCTTCATAAACATGAAAAGTTCTGTAAAATCCTTGCAGGAAAGGGATTTGCTACAGAAACACTGCAGTGAGCGACTTCAGCTCGGTGTATAAAAGTTTGGTAGTCTTGTTTCAAGCTTATATTTTAAATCTCTCATTCTGATAACGACCAAGCCAGCTTTTGCTTTGCTGATGAGACCTGACAAGATCATCATCCATGTGATTTCATTTGTTGTTTTTATGGGAGGGAAATAACTAGAGCAGGAGTGAAGTTGTGCCCTCCTTCAGAGCAACTTGGGCACTGAAAACAGCAGAGATTTTAACAGATAAATATGTATCTGTGTAGAATGCACATAAAACGCGGGCATCAGCGAAGCCCTCCAGCTCAGGTGCGATGAATGAGAGTCAATCACCCTCCTAGGGATCAGGTGGAGCAAGATGCACTGGAATTCCGGGAACTGGAATTTGGGGAACTCCGGAGTGCTTTGTCAAACCAGTCCTTATCGAGTGGCTCCTGTTAATCTTCCATCTCCAGGTTACTGTTTTTGAAATTTAGTCCTGCTGTTGTAAAGTTTGCACCAGCCCATTGTTCACCTTGAGGGAAGTGTGAAAAGCACCTCAAGGGGCTGATGTTCTCCCTCTCACCTACAAAGGTCACAAGTTGCATGAGAAAGGGAAAAGCACTAGCTTCAGGAGCCACTCTGAAAGGCTGTTTTTAGGATTAACACACAAATACTTGGAATAGAAGCATCAGGAGAACATATTCCTAGTTTAGGGTAGTGTGTACTGAATGCTTCAGCTCGAGATTGAAGTCACAAGCACTGATTTGGGAGTGTGAGGACGGGATTTTTATATATATATGTATTTGGGGTTTGGGTTTAGTTTGGGTGGGTTTTGTGAGGGTTTTATGTTGTTTTTTGGTGTTTTTTCTTTTTTGGTTGGGGTTGTTTTTGTTGGTTTTTAAAATTATTTTGGTTTGGTTTTGTTTGGGTTTTTTTTGGGGGAGGAGGATTGGTTTGAGGGTTTTTTGGTTTGTTTTCAGTGTTTTGGGAGGGTCCATGTGCTAGCTTCTTGTGGGAAGGGTGATACCACCTCAGGATCTCTCCATGCATGGTCAAATCCACATTAGTTTTATACCCTGTCCAGGCATTTGGTGCCTCCATATATGAATAGTACAGGGCTATGAAGTCTGTAACAGAGATAAGTCACTTTCTGAATCGAAACATCTCATCTTTATAAATTTTTGTTGTGGAAATAGCTGACACATCTTGAAATTAGAACAGTATTTTTCTTCTGCTGTTTTGAATGAAATTGTTTTGTAGGCTTTTGAGTGAGAAAAGCAGGAAAGCATGTTGAGGTCTGAGGCAAATGAAGAAAAATTGCAGTCTCTCGATAACCTTTACTTCTATATTCCTCATAATTATTTCAGTGATGTTGGCTAAAGATGAATATAAAAAAATATTGTTGCCCCTTGTATTTTCTTTCCAAAAAACCCACCCAAAACTCTAATATTTGGATGGTTTAATGGGATCATCACTGTGATCAAACTCATGAACAAGCAGCAAATGTTGCCTTCAGTAATTCCATGTGAGGTTTTCACAAACAGGCAAGCAATGGCTCATGTTTATTCAAGAGAATGGGTAAGATTAACAGTGAAAGGTACTGAGAAAAGTTTCCTCTATTTCAGTTGGGTGGCCTTCCAGGAAAATGAGGTGGCACTGACTATTTTGACTTAGATTTTTAAGTGTGGCATTGAGAGTTGAAGACATGAAGGGCAAGGCTGAGTTTCCTGAGGAATCTTTGTGGCCAGTGCTGGTTAAGTAGCTTGTCCCCAATGTCCCCACAGGTCTGGATGGGAGATTGGAGCAGGGTCTGGCTTCTCTTTTGGGGTGACAGAGCCCAGGGAGAGTCTTAGAATCCCCCTCTCTGGAGATAATCCAAATTCCTGTGGCCTGTGGAGGAGACTGTACCCCTCCTAATAACTCAGGAAACAGAAAAGGTGTGATAACCATCTGGATTCTCTTCCTGTGCATCAGTTAGGTCAGTGCTGTCTGTGTGTGGAGTGGAGGAGTGGGTTTTGTGAGGAGATGCTGCTTTTCTCTTCTTGGCCATAACAGATTTGGTTGGTAAAAGGTTCAGTTTTCTGATTTTTGGATTATCAGGATGTCTGGGTGAAAGGCCCAATAAATGGTAAGCACTCTTAACTTTGCTCACAGTCAGTCCCAGAGTTCTCACAATTTGTTCTGATGGCTGACACCCATAACAACGTACCTTTGGAAAATATATTTTATTAAAAATTATCTCTCTATGGCTGTTGCACCTTCAGGGAGGATTGGGGAAATGCAGGAATTCCCAATAGAAATAATTTGTAAAGGTAGGCTGAATGGGGCTCAGATTTCTGTTACTTTCACAGCAGCAAGACTTGGGTACCTCCCTTTGCTTCTCATGCAGCTCCCTTTTTCCTGCAGTCTCACATTTCTAGGAATGAAGAGTCTGACAGACACCGTAGAGATTAGCATTTCTAAGTGCATCTCCATCTCTTGCAGTCTCTTGGTTAATACAGTTGAAGGATTACCCACCTCTTGTCCCTTTTCAAGGGCATTTCATTTTTGAGTTTTTGCAATTTCCTTGAGGCACAAGAAGCAGAGTCCCTGGGTTTAGGTTTCAGTCACAGTAAGGCTTGTGCTTTCCTGGAGAGAGGGAGCAGTGACGAACCACAGAGTGGCCACCTCCTGAAAAGCGAGGACATTGTTTAGGTCAGAAGCACTGGGAAAGGAACACATTGTGAAATAATGAGCAGTTTTTAACTGTGCTGATCTTGCCAGGGTTGTCTTGAGGTTTCTGTTGGATTTTACAGATCTTTATCTCAGATTTGCTTGTTCATTTGTTATTCCCATACATGCATTTTCCCCCTCCACCTAAGATTGTTGCTTTGTAGTCTGAGGACACCTTCAAAGCTGTGCATCTCTTGAGGGACTCGATCTTCAAAGGATTGGACAACTGCATTAGAGTCCTGGAAGGGTTGTGTTCATCAGCCTGGAGGGTGCTTAAGACCTTTTTAGTGACTGCAAATCCTGCGTGGGCTTGTCTTGTTGACCAAGCAGTGGAAAGATTGCATCGCCTGTACAGGCATGATGGAAACACTAGGAAATTCTCTGCTGTGTTGGCACTTCCAGTTCCTTGCTAGAAAGAGACCAGAGGCTGCTCATAGGGGGTGTTGAAGTTCTTGCACCTCAGTGTTATCTGTACAGCTGTGTTCTTTCCTGCTGCTCTCACCGCCAGCTCTGCCCGTCAAATTCCTATCTGACACCTCTGTCCATCCAGCTCCGGGCTGTCTTGCTAAGGATCTTAAATGCCACATAATGTGTGTCATCCTGTCGTCATTCTTCTGTGTCTTTCCTAATGTTTTCTTTTACCTGAATGTTCTGTGTTAGCTCTGCTTACTTTTTCCGTACACATCTTAAAAGACAACGTTAAGTCTTGTCTTCATTTGTGAACTCAAAGCCTCTTTTTTATTCAAATTACACAGTTATTCCCTTGTCATCTTTCCCATGGGCTTCATATGGGCAAGAACCTGTTGGGTTTGTTTTTCTGTTAGTGCATTCATGTTAAGTCAGATAATACATAGAAGGCATAATTTAGATCTGAAGAGGACATTTTATTGTTAAGGACAGACGTTTTTCACATGCACAAAGAGCAGACTTGACCGTGATTTGTATTTCTCATTGACCTTAAATAGATGAGTAGTTTTGAACTGTATGAGTTAATCTTGCACTGTGAGCCTTTCCTGGTACAGTGTTTCTTTCCTGAATGAATCCAAACCACTGGGAGCAAGGAGTTAAACAGTCTGCTGTTTTATTCCTGATTAGGAGTTTTTTTGCATGTGGTCTTACCTGCAGTTGGTTCTCCTGAACATGCTGTCAGAGATGAGCAAGAGAAGCAACACGTGTAACACCACTGATATTTTTGGGGTTGATGTTCCACTAGTTTGCTCAGATCTTTTGCTGCTCAGAAAAGATGTGTCCCATAAGGAAAATTCCATAAGGAAAATTCTGAGTTTAATCAGAAAAATGCCACAAGTTTTAGCAGTGGCACAAAGCTGTGGTTGATTACTCACTGAGCTGGAGAAAAACCCCAGAAAGGAGAGGTTCAAACAGCAGACTTAAAAACTTAGAGGGAAGTATTGTCCCCCATGTCTGCCATGAAGGAACTTGCCTTGTGTTTTATTATGGTGTAAGTATTTGCTTTAAGTTTAATGGAGTTCTCACGCAAGAAGAATTAACATTTATAGCAAAAATTAAACTAGTGCAGTGCCAGAAGGAGCCACAAAATGCCTTGTACATGCTGAAACTATTAACTGATTTTAATACTAAAAATATAAAGAATATCAGCTGGTCTAAAAGAGAAGACTGACCCTCGGTTAACTTACAGCATTATTTCCAGAGCTGTTAAAAACTAGAGTGGCAAAATACACAGTTTTCCTAAAATTTTAACTCTCTCATGGGCAAGCAAGGCACCCTAGGCAGCCGTGCCTGGAGTGATCTTGATAAAAAGAGTATTTGTAAGCCACTCCAGTCTACCCAAGGTGAAAAATTAAACTTCTCCAAGAGATGCATGATAGAGGTTTGAAAAAACCTCTTTGATTGCACCTAAACATGACTTCAGTTTTGTTAACCATGCCATCATAACCATTTCACATAAATTTCTAGGAAATCCCCTGCATAATACTGAATTCTGAGATAAATGACAGGCTATGACAGGCTGTGCTGTTTGGCTATATTTCTATATCCCCAAATGTGTATTGCTGTTAAGTTCTTGTAAGTGGGGTTTGCTTCTTGATGCAGCAGTTAAAATTCTGCAGACGCCTTCATTGTGGGAGTAAAGGCCAGTCTAGTCATGCTTTATAGTAAGAGTACATTTATAAATTGTTTATAGAGGGCTAATAAATAATTAATGTCTGTTATTAAACAGGTTACAGGCATGAAGAGTGTGTATTATGTATGGCAATAAGCACACAGTAGAAGGTGTTAAAGACAGTGTTTTGTCTAACTGCTGCCCTAAAATCTATAATAAATGACCCTTTGTTAAACATATGTATTAAACATTTGATTTACTCAATGCAGATTTACAAATACTTTATAGTTAGTACTAAATATAATTCCAGGACTTGACTCCAGCCTTCTAGTAAAATCCTTCTGAGGAGGGAATGGCTTTGTGAGGTGAAATTGAAATCCTGAGCCTGTGAATGCTGGGTGCTGTGCTGACAAGCTGTCTTCTTGTAATATACTAATAAAAGGATATCTTAAAAAACTAATGTGTGTTTTCTAAATAGACACAGGACCAAGTCAAGCATCAGTAGTTTGGAAGATGAAGCAGGGTATTTTAACTTGAGTACAAGATTTAGATTCAAGTCTCAGTTTGAGTCATGTTGAGAGTAAGAAATGGTATTCCTAATGAAAAATAATTTCTGTAAACAGGCAGTTACATTTTCTTTCTTTTTGGTTTTAATGCAGCCATCTGCTGGTGCAAATAAAAATGTTGCATTTAATGCACATTTCAGTATATACGTGCGATTTCTTGTGAGATCTAGAACTAGATCTTCTACCTTTACCTTTTCTTTAGAAGAGAGAAACTTTTGCAGATACAATACACATAAAACAGAGTTATTTTGACAGATATATTGTGAAGCTTTTTTTTTTTTAGTTGTGGATCTTTGTGGTGTGCCTTTCCTTATCCTTTTATCTTTGATGGTAGCTGGTTGATTTTATTCATTCCAGGTGTAGTCTGGTTTACTCTGTTTTAATCTGTCTCCACTAGATGTGAGACAGGACTGAAGGATATTCACCACTTAGCTGAGAACTGAAATTTTTGTGGTTTTTTTTACTCTGTTCAATATCAAGTCAACATTAATGCAGAAACAGGAGAGTTCCTTAGAAAATCACAAGTGTTGATTTCCTTTTCACTTTAATATTATTCATTGCAAGTTTAATACCTTTTTCTTCCCTCAGAGTTTTTGCAGTTGTTCAGAATCATGCATCAATGCTTTTTTAAAAGAAAGTGCATATTACAGTTTGATTCATAATTTTTCTTCATAAAAGCTTTATGTGGCATAAACATAGTTTCATAATGACTTGAACATTATGCATTGTAAAACTGAAGTGGTTGTGCCTGAAAAATTCTATCTTCTGCCTTTCTGTGTATGAGAGGTGAAACAGGGAGGCATAAATTGATTTAATGGTGTACACTGATAAAAATATATATAGTTGGTAGAAAGAGTGGAAGGATCTTAATAGGCTTTTATTCATCAGTTGGTGCCAGAAGTGGCTTGTGCAAAATCTTTGGTGGAGTCTTGGAATGTCTCCCTCCCCTCTCCCACCCCTGGCAGTACAAGCATTCCACCGCAACACAGCAGAGATAATGCTGGCAGGCTGCAGAGTTAAAAAAAAAGTCTCTTTCCCCTTCCTTCTGCAGGTGAGAGTCTTGCTGAAGATAAAGATCAGCAAAGAAAATCCCTGTTCTCTACTATTTGTAATTCATGTGTGCTGACTTCTTACACCGAAATCTGCTTTTGAAAGTTTCCAGAGTAATTCAAGATTAGAAACAGGGAAAATGAAGAAAGGAGGATAAAGGCAATAAATGAAGCATGGAATAGCAGTGTAATTATTGCAATGTGCTTGGAAGTGTCCAAGACCAGGTTGGACTGCTTGGAGAAACCTAGGACAGTGGAAGGTGTCCCTGCTCATGCTGGGGGGCGGGGGTGGGAACAGGATGAGTTTTGAGGTCTCTTCCAACCCAAACCATTCCATGAATCTGGTATTCTATGTGTGTACTTTTGTGGCTCAAGAATTTCTTTAGTACCACATAAATAGCTCAATTTCAGGTACTGTGTAAACAGTGTCCTAAATACAAATATTTGCTGAATCTTAATATTCTATTCATATTTAACTGAGAAGTGAAAAACACATGAAAGTTGTGTAAGTTTTTTTAAATGAACTTTTCTGTGGTCTCAAGAAGTTCGATCATAATTCTTTAAAATGTCACTGAGAAGGAATGAAAAATTGTGTTCAGGCAGCAGTTTGCATGTGAACAATAAGCAAACTGGTCATATTTAATAAAATATTTTTGAGTTCATTTTGAAAGTTAATTTTTTTGCACTATTATTAGGGAGGATTTTTGCATGGAATGGTTTATCACTCATGATATATTGGAAAATATTTTCTGAAACTCTCCTTAGCAAAACTGCCTGAAGTTCTTGCATAGAGCTCACCAGTATTTTTAATCTGTAAACCTTTGACTCCATTAAGATGTCTTCACTATCTTTGTCCTTTTGATCATAAGCTGAGGATTTTAAGTACTTTTTGCTGTGCCTGAAGTGCCATGGATGGTGATCCCCAGGGGTCTTGGTGCTTGGAATTGTTGTGCCATGGTTGTGGTCAGGTAGTGGCTCAGTCAGGTACATTAATAGGGCTGCAGTGTTAGAGCACATCAGCTCACTAAAGCATAAACTGGAACCTTAAATTGTCTGGCTGTGAAAAACCCAACTGGATTTATTTTTCTTTAATATTTTTTTCTTTTTTTTCTCCCTCTCATTTTTCCCCCCATTTTTTAACTTCATATGTTTATTTATGTTTATTTTTACTGCTCAGTGCCAACTCCTGGCATCCTAAAACCAGTCCATATCCAGTCAAAGTCTCCCATTTGCCTGTTAATCCACTGCAGAAATTGCATCTTGATAACATGACATTGACTTATATTCTGTATTTCCTGCCCTGCCTGCCTGTGAAATTATCCATGAAGTTAACTTAATAACTGAATCCAGTGTGGATTAGAGTATTCTAGTAATACATACTTAAGAAAATAGAGAATTTTCTATTTTCCCCTGTAACATGTAAGGCAACCCTTTTTTTAACTGAATATGTCCTGCACAGAAGTGCACTTGGAACTTTTACAAGCAGAACTACCAGTATGAGTTGGGTCCTGCACATGCCAGAACTGGAGTTTTTTGAATGCTTCTGCCCTTTAAATTTTGATTTAGCAATAAGTGCACAGCCAGAGATTGTGTGACAAATGGTTTGCCTGTTTCCCCTGTTTCATATGTGGGCAAATACGACACTGTGTCAGTTCTTCTACTGACTGCATCAGCTGTCAATGCAGAATCAAATACTTCCCATCCCTTTTCTTTCGTATCTGGTTTCTTCCTTTCAAACACTAGGCAGTGGTAGCAATTTGGAGAGCTAGCATTCAAAATTTTCTAGACTAGTAGTCAAACGTTTGGTTGTAGAAATTCAGTGCTGCAAGATTTTATTATTTCTGAGGTTTTTTGAAGTTTTGGGGTTTCTGATGTGTGGATAAACTCTTCGTGAGCCCGATTTTCAAATATCTTCCTCCTGTTGCTGGGATTCTTTATTTGGAAAGTATTCTTACTATAAAAAAATTGTGGGAGGACGTGGAAAACCAACCACTATATTTTTTAATGACCTTTTTAAAAGGAAGATGTTTCAGGTAACTTCCAGATCAGGGTCTTACAAGATTATCTGTAAAGTTGTAAAATACACACATTTAGGTGTTAGACCATCCCCTGGGCAGTCTGAGAGGACTGGAGGCTCACCAGAGTCATCATGTGTGAGGTGTAGCTCAGCTTGGGTGTTTCAGTTTATCTGGAGATGTTGCTGAGTGGAAACTGGGGGTCTTGGCTGATCCTTTGGGGCCATGATCCAGCCTGGGGGAGCAACAAGAGACTCCTTCCAGCTCCCTCTGTCAGCAGGGGGTGGGTACGAGGAGCAGGCAAGGGTGTAAATCCCTGGAGCAGGGTGTCTGGATTTGTGACAGCTCAGCAGGTGAGAGTTCAGCCAGATGTATGGAGGCTCTGCAGGCAGGTGTGTGTCTGGCCAGGGCAGGCTGTGCGCAGCTGTCCTGTGGGTGCAAACTGCAGTGATTTGAGGAGAAATCTGTGCTTCAAGTGTTGCACCTTCAGTTCAGGTGTGCTGAGAACCTCCACAGGTGTGTTTGCACTCACACACATCCACCTTCTGCTGTCTGGGGTGGCTGCTGTTTTTTTTTTGTTTTGTAGGGAAATGCATTGAGTTCCTCCACCTTAGTCCCCAGCGCAGAATGTGTAAGTTGCATTCTCACAGCACGAGTTGCATTCTCAAAGCCACAGGTGATTGTTCCCAGGAGCAGCATCACAGCTCCTTATTTTGGGGGGGAAACTTAATGGTTCAGACAGAGGCTCAGTTGTCATCTACTCATTCAGATAATTTCCTTTCTTCATTTTTGTTGCAGTCTTGTATCACTGATGAATTTTTGGATGCAGCCAGAGTAACCTCTTATTCCTATTTGTGTTCCATTGATATTTATGATCAGTTTTTTTTTAATTTAGCCTGAAGCACCTGTATTGTACTTCTTTTCTCCAGGTTATCTCTTTTTCTGAAGAAATTCTCTTCACCAGTTCCCTGAATTTCTTTGACTTCTGAAGTCTGATAGCTTCACTCTGATCTTTCAGCACTTACTCTCTCCAGAAGAAAGTTTTACTGCTTCATAATAAATCATAGAAATTACTTTCCACCATTACTTTTTAGGTAGATACTCAGGGAATTTCATCTTATCTGTCACCATCCCATATAATTCCTGTAAAATTCATGAGGTGACTCGTTACTGTCTTTTCAGAATGTCCTACCAAGCTCTAAGTGCAGACTTTGCATTTAACAGTCTGAAGGCATAAGTGGAGCATGCAACAAGTAGAGGGAGTGGCACAGTCTGTATTTAACGTCTGCATCTGGGTTTAACCAGGATCTGCTGTAAAAGAGGAATAAACTCTTTGCCCAACGTTATTGATGATACTTACAAGGAAAACTGGCAGTCCAACCCTAAATATCCTGGGATTCTTTGGACAGGATATTAAATGTACACTCTCTGAGAAAGGCTGGGAAAGCTACTAGCAAAACCTTGGGTACCTTGTAGCAACCAGATACTCAGAAACACTGATTTCTTTCTGTGAATGAAAATTAAATTAGGTGCTGTTTGCTTGGTGAGACTGTTGGGCACTGCATGTCCAGTCATTGCTGATCCAGCTCATTCTTGGAGGGCTGCTCTGTGCATTCCTGCTCCCTCTTCCTCCTCAGCCTTCTCCAGGGTATGCTGCAGACAGTGTTTTCTACTCAGAGCAAGCAGCTGCTTCAGGAACAGCTGTAATATTTCAAGATGTCATACACCAATCAGTAATTCTGTGATTTTAAAGCCTGAAAACTTGCATTTTGTTCAGGTCTCTGCTTTGCTCTCTGATGGTGATTCTCTCTATGCCAGCTCTGTGCTGCTGCCTTCGCTTAGTGCCAAGGCATGGCATTAAACTCATTAAATACAGCAAATTATATACCAGGGACAAAATACCATGTAAAAACCCATTACTATCCCATTGAAAGCAGCAGGGAAGACAAGGTTACCACCTTGACTATCAGGAAGAGATGGAATCTCAAGTATTTTTATAAAAGTCTCAGCTTATACTTTAAAATGTATTTTGTCAGGTAACTATTTTTTTTAGCTGCCATTTGGAATATTTTATAATTATGGTAAAGTTTATATGGGTTAAGCCTGAGAAACTACTTAGGGACTACCTTTAAAAATCCATATATTTTCATAAAATGTGTTACTCTTTTTCCCTAAACGTGGACTAGGAAGGCTGTGAAACTGCTGAAAACCTTGAGGAATATATGTGCCAAACATAGGTGTAAAAATGACATTTTTTTTATTTGAAATTCTGGAGGTCATCAAGAAACCTTGCCTTTTGATGAAGCATTTGGAAATCAATGGAAATTGTCCCATTCAAGATGGAGCATTCAGAAAAATGTTTTGATTCTGCAGTGGTTTGGATCTGTAGTAATTTCTGCAAACTGAGACCTAAGACAAGAAACGAATATGAAATTCAGCCAGACTCAGAAGCAACAGAATGCTGCAGTGTGACAGCACAAACCAAGGCATCCTTAGCAGATAAAAATTCGTAAAACCATGCAATTTAGTGCTTGGGGCGGGGAGACTGCAGACACTACCCATGCACACATCTCTGATCTTTCCCAAAAGATCACTGCATACCAAATACCTTTTCAGTATTTAGTTACACACTGGTGCTCAACTTAACACATGGTTGGAAATGGCTGTGCCAGTGCTTGAAGTCTGCAGGAGCTTACGTAGCAAAAGCGTGTGAAATTAGGACACGCGCACACACACAAAAGTGAGCTGGGTGAACTGAAAAACTCTGCTGTTGTTTATAGTGCTGTCAGAACAGTAACCATGGGGAGGGTGGCCATACTTCAGAAGGTGATTTTTTGGGGACATCTTGCAAGGGGTCAAGTGGAAAAGAGACAAGAGGTGGGTTTACCTGCCTAGAGCTGTGCTAGGTGAAGGCTTTCCCTGTACATGAAATTGGGGTGTACAAGGAGAAGGATCAGCTTCTTTGGGAAGTACCGCCAGCCTCATGTAAGGCCCCCATTCCTCACTGCACTGGGTGCAAGCCCTGTATACTTGGATGAATGCAAAGAAAGTGTTTTCTGCTGTGTGCAGAGAGAGGGAGAAATACCTGGGTGTGAATCATGTTGAACACACTTTTACACTGGCTGTGTTTGCAGGGCAGTGCAGGAGCTCTCAGGACACTTCAGTGCCAGGCAAACATCGAGGATCTCCCCCAAGACTGCTTCCTTGACTGGTGGTCGGGTTCCGTTGAATACCTGGGCATTCCTAAGAGCACCACTCAGACTGCTGATGGCACACAGAGCATTCTCAGTGACACAGATTATGTCTTGAGCTGGGAGACGGAGCAGTAGAGTGGCCTGAGTGGAGCCTCTTGGCAAGGGTAGTCTGCTGGCTCAGGTTGAACAGCCCAAAATGTCAGTGGAGGTGACCCTGGGGTTGCCACTTGTGCTGGGGAGTGCAGGGAAGTCCCTGCAGCCTCGAGGCCCAAGCACAGGGAAAAGGTTTCATGGACTTCTCAGGTAGTGCTTGAATTTGATCCAAAACCATGGCTTATCTGATGTCTTGTCCAGTCCTCTCTCGGGTGAGTGGTTGACAGCAGACTGAATCACCTAAATCTCAGGTGAGATGAACAGGAAAAGATCATATATATATGCACACACACATATATCAAAAATATTAAAAATATTAAAAATATATACTTGGGAACAAATTATGTTACCATATAAATATGCTAAAAACAGGGGAAGAGAAGCAGGAGAAAATGACTGTCAGTATGACCAAATAGACCAGAAAGCATGGTTTGACATATTAAATAAACTTCCTTAGAAGGATTGTTTACCAGTGTTTGTTGAAACTTCAGGTCACCTCCAGGAGCTTTGGAGCAGATTTTAAAGTACTGGATTGATAGATTCAAGAAAAATTGTTCAGGAAAAACCCTGCTTAAAACATGTGCTAAGATTCAGTGCTACTTGCCCTTGTTTTAGAGAATGGGATTTGTAATTTGGATGTGAGATGAGTGGATTCCTAGGATTTGAAATGAAATATGGATTTGAACTGAAGCCTATAAACATTTTTGAAAAACAACAGAGAAGCTACTTCTCTGCATAATTCAGAGTAGTAATTTGGGTATACATGGGGACTTCTGAAACGTCTGAAACGTGGAGAGTAACATTTAAGATCTCTTCTATGAAGTTGCTTTTCATTCCTGCTTCACTCAAACTTACAATTATGTATGGTTATTGATCTTCTGGTTATTTAATTACTGTTTTGAGCCCACCAAAAGTTCAATAGATGGTGTGCCATATGCTAAACTCTCCATACAGGAAGATTTTTCAAAAAATTACGTCTTAACAATCTAAAAATGCTATAAATATATCTTAGTGATGCTCAGATCTGGAACATTCCTGTTATAGATACTTTATTTTTTACATCCAGCATCAGATGTTAGCAGCATAATGGCTCTTGGTGACGGAGGAAGTGGTGGAAACACTTATGTGATGTGCAGTCTTAGTCTTTTGATTTGGAATTGGGTGAGTTCACCATGTTTTAGTCAATGGAAATACTGCTGCAAGGCTTGAGTTGTAAGTTCTCATTAAGCTAATTGCATCTCCCCATCTTTAAAATGTAGGAATGTAATTTCCATGGCACAGTTAGAGGGATTACTGTTTATTTCCTGGTAATATTCTGATAAATGCTTGACTTGAACCACTTAAATGGTTCTTTTCTGTGGAATTCAGTAGCTGCCTGTGGGATGTAGGAATGCCTTGTCCAATTAGAGTAGGAACTTCAGGCAAAGTGCACCAGGTTAGCAACATGAGTCAGACAGTAACCTTTTTTGTTTGTTAATGGAGTGAATGTATCATCAGGGTACAGATGAATGTGTGTTCTAATTGTCTTGGCAGGGAGGGGGGAGCTCTGGCCTGTGTCATGTCTTTAGCAGAAATTACTGCAGCATTGTCATAAATTGATTGGAAATATTTTTTCCTCACATTACTCATGGGATGTCAACAAGTATGCAAATGTGAAAATTCAACATATGTCTGCTTGCTGCTTCTGCACGGTTTCTCACACCAGTTTAATGACTAAAAACTGTCTTTTTAAAATGTCATTTCAAACTCAAGTCTTTTCGGCATTGGAGACCACCTCACTAATACTTTCTTAGTCTTGTGCCAGGATGTGAAATAGTTTATTAAGTTGTTCATTTTACACCCTTGAACTGTAGCCTGATTTTTGTCTTATTCTGTTCCTCGCCTGTCATTACAGTTTGTATATTCGATATTCCTCCTTGTTACACAGTGTTGCACCTTTTTGGGCGTCTCTGCTGTCTTTGCCCAGAGCCTCAATTTCCCGCGGCTGTGACGCAGTGAAACATTAGTATCTCTCTTTTGATCTCTGCGGCCAATGCGTTTGTTTTCAAATGAACCCATAACTTTATATTCTGTAAAGACTTCCTGACAACACAATAACAAGGGCTGGGGCATACAGACCTAGTAAGACCCAATGGGGTTATTCTGTGCTGTATTCTTGTCCCACATCTGTTGATGAGAGGCGGTCCCAGTTGGACACAACCCTTGGCACAACCCTTGGCAGCCTGGGATATACCACAGCTGGATCAACCTGGATGAAGCTGGAAGCCTAAAGCCTGGCTATTCTTTTACTGAAATCTGCCATGTTTACCCTCCACGCACTCAAACATTATTTCTTGCACTGCTGGTTTTTTTAGCCCACGAGGTAACAGCATTTACGTAGAGCTGGAGATGTTAACAGTTAGCATCGTGCTTAATTAGCATATTCTGTGTGTTTAGGTGAAAAGTTTTAGGGTTGTCTTTTTGTTGCAGTTTGAAGTATCTTATGTTTTTGGAACACAGACAGGGAGGACAAGGCAGGGATGTTGGGCTATGCTGGAGCACTGTGCAGGTACTGCAGAGTCCTGAGAGGAAGCACAAATCTCTCTGGGCGTTAAAGTCTTGTGCTGTCCATGGGGCCATCAAGGTGCCCTGTCTGCCAAAGCTTTCAGTCGATGGCAGACCCATGGGGGTGGTGTAACCCTGCGCAGCAAACCTGGGGTTTGTGCTGTTTCACTTTCCTTCACAGGGCAGGGAGGATGTGATCACATAAACCCTTTTATCTGGACTGTAGGCTTCATGTTTGAATAAGAACAAGAAAGGTACTCTCATAAGACAAATGAAGTGCTTTAAAGAATTACGGGGTATTCGGGATGTATTGGCTGTGGCAGAAAAGCATTTCTTCTCTTTTACATCTGTCTTAGATTTAGTCTACTACGTTTATTTCTTAAAATTTGCATGGTAGTTGAACTGGGAAGAATTAAGTCAACACTTAAGAGATCCTCTCTCCCTACAGTACTTACAGAGCTCAAACTAGTCACATACTTAAATTATATATATTTGAGAAAAAAAGTACATCTTTGCTTTTGAAGTTGGACAGAGAGTAAAGTATTACGTGTATGTATTGCGTGTACAAAGTACAATCAACTAATGAACACCATTTTTTGGGGAAGGCCTCCCGGAGATTTTGATAGGTCAATAGCAATAATTACTGCTCCATCAGAGCCATGATGACAGTGATCACACAGAACATGGCATGGGGTTTTGAACAGGAAGACAGATCCTGTCCCTTTCCTCTTTGTGTAGTTATCTAGAGGTTTTTGAAAATGGATAGTAAGAATGTTTCAAATAAGAATAGCTGCATATCTCTAGGTGCATGCAAATACATTTTACTTCTTAGAAACAGTGCAGGTAGCAAATATAAAAGATCTTCTCCTTCTCCTCCTTCTCCTCCTTCTTCTCCTTCTCCTTCTCCTCCTCCTCCTCCTCCTCCTCCTCCTCCTCCTTCTCCTTCTCCTTCTCCTTCTCCTTCTCCTTCTCCTTCTCCTTCTCCTTCTCCTTCTCTGTCTCCTTCTCCGTCTCCTTCTCCTCCTTCTCCTCCTTCTATAAAGCCTGGAGACTCACAGACAGACAAACAGACAGGAGGCTCTGGGGAGTCGGCTGGAGCTGTGGCAGTCATTTGTATCTCTGCTGCCAGCAGAGCCCAGGTCTGGATGAATGTCAGGATGCGTCTTCCCTTTGCTGCAAAGCTGTGGTTGTTTGGCCATGCCTTGCATCAAGGCTGCCATCTCTTCTCCTGATGCAGCCTGAAGTTTCCATGTTCTTTGGAAAAACCACAGGGCTATTTTTCAAGCCCTATGCTAACAGCTTGACACATTCCACATTTAAAAAGTTGACCTGGAAAAGCAATCATGCTTTTGATGCTGTATGAATATATTGTATTTACAGTAAGCACACTCACTCAGAGCAGCACTGGGTCACTTGTTAGCTCACTGGGGACTTGTCCAAACATTAAAAATGTTGACATTAAGTAATTTGGGGGCTTAATAATGTTTTAATTAATGACTATTTAAACACCTCTGGTCAGATTGTCCTACGTGTCTAGTTAAAAAATTCTGGTAGAGGTAATAGATATGGCACATTCAGCACATTGTGGTTTGTGGCAGGCAGTGAGACATACCTCCAGCTTGTGATAGTCCTTTACTTCTGAAGAATATGAGCAAACAAATGCACAATACTAAATATTGTCCTTTCTGTTTATTTTTCAGATTAGCACTGTACGTATATGAATATCTGCTCCATGTAGGAGCACAGAAATCAGCCCAGACGTTTTTATCAGAGGTGAGTTTTTTTTTTTTTTTACTTCCAAGGGCCCGCAAGTGAAATAAATATAATTTGGTCTGGAATAAAAGCAGTGAGAACCTTGGGTATCGGTTTGCCTCAATCCGCTGTTCCTCATCCTCTAAAGCCCAGTTTGCCATGTCATTGTACATGATTTTGTGTAACTATTTTTGCTGTGGTTTGTTATCCCCATTCTACACTGGGGAAGATTAATCTATTTTCTCTAGTAAGTGGGCATGTTGGAGAACTCTTCAATGGTACTCAGTTTTGATGACCTTTTAACTTACTATTGATATCTCCAATTGTGAATGATGGGCCCTTCTAAATGTATTTTACATCCCACTGTCATATACTATCAGTTTTTCTCTGAAGCACTGCTGATCTTTCTGTGCTCTCACCATGCTTTTAACCACTTCACTTCTTTTCATCTGTTGAATCAGTGATGGCCACAACCACTTAGGTCCTGCTTATTAAAATACCTCCAACTGCTAATGGAATTTTTACATTTACACAGTAGTTTTGGGGGTTTAAAAGAGTCTTTACAAACACTTTGTGTGCATCTTTTGAAGGTTGAAGTAAATTATGTCTCCTCACCATTTTGCTTTTGCCCTAGGATACAAATGTATGCTGAACACATTGAAATCTTCTGGGCTTATTATTGTTTTTAATCCTTGACAAGAACATATAAGATAATAAACATAACAACAATATACAATATTGTATATTTGCTACCTAGTATAGTAGTAGTTATAATAGGAATAGTGAGCAGAAGTTGGGAAAAAATAGGTAAGATATTTTCCTAGGAAAAATTGCTGCTTTAACTGATCCTCCTCCAAAAGCTAATAAAATTATTATGCTGGTGATGACATTTTGGAGATGGAAGAGGGGAAAATGAAAATCCAGAGGGTTGTTTGTGATGTTTACACAAAACTGATAAAGCAGAGATAAGGAAAAAGAGTAGAATTGTAGTAGGATCGGTTTTTGTTTATAATGAATCATGTTTTTGACAATTGTTTCATCTCTGTGGTAAAGCACTGGAAAAATAAAGAGATAAAATAATGTAGAGTATCATCCTGGCTTTTCCAAAACAGCTGTCATTTGTAAATAATGCATTACACAAGGTAAATTTTGTTTATCTTTGTTTTTATGGTGTATTTGTGAAATGAACAGTTGGCAGAAGCATAGCTGGTATGACATCTGGATTTCCTGAAAACATTAAATACAGTGTCTTGAAACTCAGCTTTTAAAACTAATTCAGTCTTGAGTTACAGAGAAGCTCTCAGGTCTGAACAGTGAAACATAAGGATATATCAAATGTTCAAAATTAAGACTTGTACTCATCAAGAGATGGTCAACATTGATCAGGGACAATTAGTAGTGTATAGAGTGGGTATGAGCTGTGAGTTTACTTTCCTCACTAATTAGCAGCACAGCAGGGTAAATGTGCTGACTGTTCTTGGGAATAGTTCTGTGACTCCTGCACTGGATACTCTCAGTTTGGGTGCGTTTCATTTTAAAGTTAAACAGTTCAGAGTAACTCTAAAGCTGAGGGTTGGGGCTTAAAAGAAGAGCACACAGAGATTGTCTGAGCTGTAGGGCAGCCAGTGGTGTCTAAAGGTTAAGAGCCCTCCCTCACAGATCTGCCGGGGACTATGGCTCAGAGGAATGAAACCACATTAAAGGCAAATAGAAGTTGGATATCCATGAATCCACTGTGATACTCTATGACTTAGGGATGGTTGTCCTGAATGTCCCTGTGTTTTTGTCATGCTTTGAGTCTATTTTGACTTTTGTACGCTTCCCTTGAAGAGCTGATCCTTATCCCACATATTTTCTATCCTGGAAGTCAGATTCCAGCTTTGAATCATTGCATTAGCCTGGCTAGACCAGGTTGGTGGGCATTTCCCAGTTAATCATTCCCTGGCTATGAGCTTTACCACCAGTACACTTGACAGTGAAGAATTTTTTCTCTATAAATAGTAATTGTTGGTAAGTCTCACTGATCAGACAGCATCTGCTATGTTAGACACAAGTACGGATATTTTGAAAAAACAAAAATCCTTGAAAAGAGTCTCAAACTTCCACTTCGGTTTCCTTCTCCCAATCAGTTTCTCAAGATGACGTATGTCCCAGGACCCACAAAAGACCTGAATTGGGTAATTTCCTCACCAGGCCCTGCTTTGAAGAAAACAATCACTGCTTAGACATAATGTGGGTGTTCTTCATAGACATAATTTTTACTTCCAACTGAATGACATTTCTGCTTCAGGAACCCCATTTTCATTCTGGTTGTACAATGCATCTCTTCATTATGTTATTTTGAACCTTCTCAGAGGTACTGTATGTTCCTGATTATTAATACAAGTCCTTCCAAGACATTCCCTAGGGCACATGAGGAACAGCTGTGCCTCAGAGAAGTGTATTTGAAGAGTGTGTAGTACCTTTGTAGTGGCTTTGGCTTTCAAATGTTCATCACTTTTTTCTGCCAGCACTTAAGCAGGAACTTAGTAAAATATGTTTTTGTGTATTAACTACAGTGTGAGGATGTTGGTTTTCATTCTGCCAGCTTTACCAACTCAAGTAATAGTGGCTCAAGTAATAGTGGCTCAAGGTTATCTTTCATAAACAATTTAAAATAACAAAATTATTTATTAATACTTGTTTTTATATAATATATCAAAATTGCATTAGCTTTCTTCATGTTTGAGATTTTCTGTATGAATTTTCATGTAAGTCTGAACATTTTTAGAAGCTGCATATTCTGCTATTGACAAAACTTGTATGTGTTTAAATTTCCTAAGAATTGGATGTGGAAATCAAGTGTGAATTGAGAATCTTAAGTCTCTTTGAAAAATGCCAGCTGTAGGAAGGCCCCATGCAGTATGAACACTATATCTACCTTTAATATCAAGCTTTTATATACATTTACATATATGTATATAGATCTATCTATTTAATTCCTTTCGTATTAAGGCTGTTTAAGCATTTAATTAAAATAACCTTCTTGCCTGCCATTGCTTTTGTCTCCAGAGAAAAATATGGCTTGTGCTTTTAATAACTCCTTTTTTAACAGAGTTTGACAGGAAATGATGCTGTGTGTTGCTGTAACTGAAGGAGTTTGCAGTGCACACTGTGCCTTAGATCCACCAAGTTCTAACATGAGACATTCGTCTGGAAAGTGTTGTTATGGGCTTTATTGTAGCCCAAACTATTCAGTTTTGGAGTTAAGGACAAGCTACTGACTGGCACTGAAAAGGTAGTTGTGTGATTCTAGTTAAGATACAACATTTGGGAAGTTTTGCAGAGAGACAGATGCTGTTGCTGTAATTGGTGTTGTCTGATGGTTTCCCTGATCAACAACAAAAGTTTGAATTCAGGAGTGAGAGTTCTTAAACTGCATTTCCTTTGAAAACAGCATCAAACAAACCCAGTTTCCTTGGTGGGAAGGAAGTCCCAGGCAGTACAGGTGTTGAGGAGAGCTTTGTAGGAAGGCAAGCCAGAGTAGCTGCACGTTTTCCCTGGGTGGTAGGAGCTCGGTTATGGCAGTGGTGCTGCCTTGCTTTTACCACGTTGCCTGTGACTGAAGCACTCCTTGAGGATTATAAAACACTGCTGGCCCTGGCTGCGGGGAGAAGAGTGCCACCTGGTGAACCCACAGCATCAGTCCTGTGCAAATGGGAAAAGATTACAGGTTTTAAGGGTACTTTATAATCACTTTATAAATAATGCATTTTTGACCTTAAAATAACACACATTATATTCAGAATTTTAAAAAATCCCAAAGAATAAAATTCTAAACTATGCTTCCCTAGCATAAGAAGAGCTAATTTTAAGTATCAGCTATATCAGTAAATGTAAAAAAGTAAGTAAATAGGGCATCCAAATTGATGACCATAAAGCATCTCATAACCATGAAATCTTCTCTTCCTCATCCTTTTTCTATCTGAATTATGTAATGCTTTTTAGTCACAATGATCACAAGAATGTACACCTCTGTTTTTATCATTTTGTTTTAGATAAGATGGGAAAAAAACATCACACTGGGGGAGCCCCCAGGATTCTTGCATTCCTGGTGGTGGTAAGTACCAATTTTCTTCTCTGATTTTTTTAGCATATGTTGATGGCTAGTTCCAGCTACTGAAGAAATTCAGGTGAACACTGTAAAAAGAATGAGAGGACCAGGATTAAGAAGCATTCTCTTGTTAAGGAATAAAATAACAGAAAATTAGATACAAGAAAATTAGATGTAGAAAAGGAAATAGCAGAAAGATATACTGAATATTGGATACAGAAAAAAAGAAATTGTGCATAATGCACAATGCATAAGAAAGTGACCTGGCTTTCCTTTTTCACCACCTTCTAGCACATTTTGCAGCTACGGGATCATTCTACATGTCATAAATACTTGCATTTGGAAAGAAAACTCAGTAAATATAGAGACTCTGTATAGATGTGAGCTTGCTCAGTCTGCAGTCCATAGCTGTGTGCATAGAATTCCCTGGGGGAGAGGAGTGCTCATAGGCACTGCTGTGTAGCTGTGGTATTTATTCATTATTTTAATATATCCAACAAGCCTGTGTTAGAAGGAATGCAGAAGTGCAGAGAATATGCCCAGCTCTCAGGAGTACAAGAATTTACAGGACCATGAAAAGGTCCCATTTGAACCCAAGTGATTTACACAGCTGCATGGGAAGTGGGGTATTCTTTGACCATTCTTTCACAGCTTTTGCTGTGTGATGGAAGCCTGGTAAGAATATGTCCCTTTTATCTCTAATGTCTGCATTATCCTTAATTCTGATTGTCTGCAACAGGATTCTCAAATTGTCTATAAATCCCTATTATGGTGCTGGATTACATTGTAGAGGATTAAGTCTAAACCAGTAAAAAACTACTATGAAACTGCAACAAATTTTATTATCAAATATAATATTAAGTCATTCTAGCATACATACAGTTCCATTCCAGAAACTTCGTGGTAGAACTGATTGGTATATAACTCTAGTTGAAGGAGTTCATGGGGGAAGACCAATGGGATGAAGTGCCATAATACCCTAAACTTTCACTCTTTATAACCTAAGAACATGTCCATCCATTTTCTGTGCTTGCCCAGGCACCAGATCCTCAGGGAGCTTTGCTTTAAGCCAGCACTGGACGTTGGTCCACAGAAGCTGTGGCTGCCCCATCCCTGGAAGTGTCCAAGGCCAGGTTGGGCAGGGCTCAGAGTAAGCTAGGATATTGAAAGGTGGTAGAGGCTGGATGGGCTCTAAAATCTTTCCAATTCAAATAATTCTATGATTCCATGAACCTTGACTATGGAAGGATTCCCAGTTCTCTCTGGTTTCTTTTCTTTCCATATTATTATGAATTCATTCCTTCCCATGCTTTGTGGAAGTCATTTGAGCAGTTGCCAGAGGCATAAGATTAAATGCACAGTAATACTCATTGTATTTGTATATATTAGACCAGATTCTTGCTCTGTAATGGAGTGGTATTAAAGGAGGCACTGCTTGCCTCAGAGATCAGATGGCAGGACTTTGTTCCTCATAGATGATTTACAAATCTAAATTCTTCCTTAGAGGTGAGCGTTCCCATCCTTTGGAGAGAAAGTGACGTTCCTGTATAGGAACATCCATGGGTGTGTGTATGCCATAAAATGCACACGAACATCACAGTGACACTCTCACCATCCCCATAACCTCTTCCCTTGCAGTGTGTTCTGGGATCTCTACTGTGCAGCTCCAGAAAGACGAGAAACATGTGAACACTCAAGTGAAGCAAAAGCCTTTCATGACTACGTAAGTGTTTTGTGTCTTTACCATGGCTTTATTAATTGCATGTATAAATGTGATAGAGAAGTGTTTCTGCACTGCAGTGGCTCAAAAACACAGGTGTTGGTCATATGTAACTCTCAGTTTTCTGGGGATACCTTAGAATTAGGAGTTCATAATTCTTTAATTGCCAGCACAATATGGGTGACTCCTGGAAGCTGCCTCAGAGATCAAGGTGATGCCCCACATGTTAATGCAGAATAAAGAGTGTCCTTCTGTCCTCCATGCTGTGGACACATGAGGCTGGTCACAAAGGCACAGGACAGATGGAAGCATGGATGTGACCTACCCAAACATCTGTGCTCTGTCAGTGCTAAAGAAAAGACTGTTCTGTAGATGGAGCTGATCTCTGGCGTCTGTCAGGACCACCCTGGCTTAAACTAGGGTGGTTCATGTATTTTTGTGTCCTGAAGTAACCTTAAGATTTTTCATCTTAAGAAACAATCAAGCATCAAAAACTAAGTTAAATGCAAAATCAGCTGGTCCAAGACAACAGGAGGAATAAAGGGCAGAAGTTTTGTGACAGTTTTTGCTGCCTTTGAGACATAGTTCAGAACACAACAGGGAGGGTCTTGAGTGGGAGTAGTTCTCACAATACTACGGTGAAACCTCTTTCCCAGGTCTGTGTCACAAATAGTGTCTATTTACTGCCAAAAAATATTTCTACAGATAAAACTGGAATTAGACTGCCCTAGACCAGTGTCTCACAAACAGAGATCAGGAACAGCAGAAATGATTCAGCAAAGTGACCATTTTCCATTTTCTGTTGACAGAATCTGGTAATGGCTTGGCATCCTACAATGTGTGAGCTAATGGTGATCTTGCCTTATTTGCAGTAAACAACACCTTAGACTGAATGCACCATCAGCACAGTCAGAGATGTCCAGCATTTTTCACCAATGTCTCTAACACCCTGTAGTGGTGGTTAAATTGTGAGGGTGGCTGGTTAAGGAGCTTTGACATTGTTGCATAGTCATGTCCAGTCTACACTGACCACTAAACATAATTAATAAATGAAATAATTATCAGAGAGAGGAACAAAGTTTACGGACATTTTGTACCTACAGAGTTGTTAAGGTCAGCCAATTTAGTAAGGCACATTCCTCAAATTAAAAATAAAGCATCTCTTGCAAGTACAATAACTGTGGTCATTTTGTCCTAATCTGTTTTAAATATAAAATTGTTGGAAAAATAGGACACTTAGCTATTAGTATTAGCTACTTAGTATTTTGGTTCCTTGCTATTAGAGAAAGGCTTAATTCCCCACTGAAGGAGCAGTTGTCACAGGAAGAGTGTAAGACCGTGAGGAATGACATTAGAGATTTAAGTCTGGGGAGATCGAAAGCACAACAGTTGACTTCAGTGAGGGACATTGTGTTCTCAAAATAAAGTGTGTGTAATGAAGCCAAAAATCCGAAAAATGTAAATATTGTTGTGAAAGAAAATTGTGAAACAAAACGATCAGCAAGAGATAATTTTCAGTGATAAAGCATTTGGAGTCTAAAGGACAAACCTTTAAGCTCAGGAGAGTTTAACTGATCAGTAAGTTCACTATCGGATCTAAATTTAGAGATATGCTAAGAATCTGAGTAGGTGAATCAAAATAGTTAGAAACATCCTTTAGCGTATTCCATTAGCGTTTCTAATTTCTACAGGCCTTGGAATGTTACATGGCCTTATTGCTCAGTTCCATCTTCATTTACGATGTGTATTGTCTTAATTCAAGAAAAGTGAGAAAATGCAAGTTCTGTGTGCCCTACATTTCTGTGATTGAATATTTAACTTACTGTATAAAGTCGTGTTTGATGAAGCAAAGATAAAATCATGGTATGATTCTATTTGCACATCAAGACAGGATGAACACTTATTTTAGAAACAATTTGATTTAATTTAGAAATTAGTTCACCTGGTGTTCATAAAACCCATTCTCTCAATATTTTAAGGCAGCAGGAAAAGCTTTGCGTTGTTTTTGTCGTAGTTGGGATAAATTAATTTAATCCCTCACAAGACTCACAATGCTCTCTGTTATCACTTAGGTTTTGCTCAGGACAGTCTTCATCATGGTTTTTGTGTCTGGTATTTTAAGGTAGCATTGTAAGCTCATGTCAAAGAACAAAAAAATGGTACTAGGATATAGCCAAGCAGATGGAAGATGAACATGTATTAAGTGAAATCCTACTCCACACAGTGTCTTGCCATTGACTGTGGAGGGGTCAAAATCCCACTATCAGTGGGGACCATCGGAAGCTACTGCTGGATTATGGCTCCTGCCAAGGCTGAGGGGGCTGGTAAATCAAAACTCTGCTGCCACATTGCAGGTCAAGTAGTAGAGCATTTGTAGCTGTTCTGTCATATCTGAAAACTGTTATTGTACGTACAAAACAGCACAGAAGGCTTGTTTATTAATTCATAGGAGCAATTCAGAATTTTTTATTAGGCATGTGTTCCACTTGACCTAAGAAAAACCGTTCCTGCTGAAGGGGCGTGTGGTCTGGCTGCTGCAGACGTGGCAGCTGTAGCTGAGTGGGTTGTGTTTGGAGAGGAAATAATCTTGTCTTTGCTTTTGTCAGAAAGAAACAGAGAGAAAGGCTTAGGAATGCTTGATGGAAGAGGAAAGCACTTGCAGATGATTTAATGATTTGGAAATATTGCTGCCTCACTCAACATAGCTGCGAGTCAGGCAGGAACACACAGGTTGACTCATAAAATGAATACACAGAAAGACTTGAGTTGAAGTTTACTTTTAAGTTTTACATTAGCGGAACTGCAATAGTAAGATTAATGCTGTTTGATTTCTCTCTCCCCTCCGACAGTGCATTGTTGCTTGCAGCACTAAAATGCTCATCTTACTAAAAAATCTACTAAATAGAAAAGCAAAGCCCTATTCTGGCTTTATAAAGAAGATTTTCCATGCTCATCCTGAGTTTTAAGTATTTGCAGCTCCCTTTAAAATAGATTGTATGGTTATTTTCTGTCAAGAGTTGCCACTGCATAGGTTTTCTTCTGAGTGAGCAAAGTTCTGAACAGATTAGGTAAATTTTTATCATTTTTTTTTAGGCTTGAAAAGATGCATGTCATAAATGTGCTTGTGCTGGATCCGGAAGATAGGTCCTGGCCTGGAAGTTTTGAGATACATGATGTAGAACTGGAAATTGTTTCAGGTGACTCAGGAAAGAAAATTGTTGCCTTCTCACCCACCTTGTTAATACTGCAGGCATTTCAGTAGGAGTAGCTTCACTTGAAGCAGAAAGGTCCCAGTGATTCTTTTCTGGGTAGTTGTTACTTTACTTTTTCCTGGAGGAAAACCTCTGCACACTTTGAAGTCTTGTGAGAAATCATATACATGGATGATCTGAGGCAAAATTCAGTCTTCAGTGTAGAATGGTTTGTGTTTCTTCGCAGTGTCTTGAGGAGATCTCTTCACCTCTCTACTTAAGAGCTCATTTTTCCGTATTTTGAGATCTTCTGCTGAGAGAAGCAAATTCCAACATGCATCTCTTTCCACTTCTTTTTAAGCTGTAAACTGGGTCCAAAAGGAGAAATAAACCCTGGATTTTTAGCAGCAACCCTTCTTCTGATGGCCACAAGTGACCATCCTGCTCTTCCTCAGGCCTGGCCATTCATCCCCATCTCTGGGTTTGAAGGGGTGGTACCTGAAAATCCTTTCATACAAGATGATTTCTGTACATAGCAGTTAAGATATTTTTACTGTCCAGAAATTCCTGTGCTCCTGTTATCTCATGCTCCTGGTATTGAAAATTTTTCCATGTGTGTTGGTGCAAAGAAGGAGTTCACTGTTTCTCACACATAGCTGTATTAAAATCTTGATTATTTTATGGGTAAGGTTTGGTAAGTTTTTCTCCCCAGCTCTTTGAAAGATCACTTCTGGTACGGGTGTCTGGTTTGTGTTTGTGTCTCCCAGAAGAACTCCATCTAATGCCCAGAGTAATAGGCCAGAGACACTTCTTGCCCCAGAGACTGAAAAGCCTCATGAGCTGGGCCCACATCCCCTCTGCCCTGTTGGCACAGTTCAGTGCTGAGCTCTGTGACCGAGAGCTGTAGAGTGTACCTAAGACAATGCTGTCATCAGTTGTCCAGATTATTCATTTTAAAGGTCATAAGTATAGAAATAAAATTTTCCTAGATGTTACTTAGTGGAGTGTTTGGACATTTGAGGTGGCTGATCAATCTCTGTGCACCTCTCTTCAGAAAAGTTGGGTCTCTGCGTTTATTTCTGTGTTTTATGGGGAGAGAAATTACTACTTTCTTCTCTGGACCCATCTCCCTTCAGTAGAGCTAAGAGGCACTTGCACACCCTAAATGCCCCAAGTCCCCTGAATTAATCATTATCAATACTCGGTATTTGAGGAGATATGAATACTTTTATATCTGTTTTGGACTACAGATTACCATGAAAAGCATGTGAGACTATTCTTCCACAAGAACTGTTTTCTTTCTGGTTTCATTGAACTGCTATCCTCCTTCTCTGTCTTTTGTGCATGAGGGATGAAGGAACTTGTTTTCATTCTTGACTGCCTGACCCATCTCTTGCTACTGTGACCTTCTGCAGACAGCCTAGCTAGGGCAGCTTTTGCTTCTAGGTTTATTGCTGAAAATGGAATTCTAGTTCTGGTTTCCAGCTGTCAGTTTCTGTGGAGAATGCATGTTGAACGCCTTCTCCTTAAAACAGAAATTAAGGAAAAAAAGGTCCCCATCATCCTTATCCTCCCATAGAAGGGCAAAAGATGACAAGTTGTCCTGCTTTGTTCCACAGCTTTTGTATCTGAGCTAATGCTGGATATCTGAGTTACCTGTCAATTCCTTACCCAAATTCCAGAAAGTTCTAGAAGTCCCTTTGCACGTTTACTGATCATCACTGAGTGATTTCATCCTCAGCATATGTTCTTCAGACAATTGATTAGTCTACTCTGTAGATGGTTCCTGTGTCCAGCTAGAGAACAGGTTATTTCTTAAAAGTAGAAGAAATTTATTAAGTGGCTGTAGCATTCTTTTTGTAGTTAATAGGGAAGTGAAAAGCATTTCCTCTCATACATTCATTGTTAAAATTGTATTCTTTCCTTTTGTGTAAGTAGCATTCATATTTAATTTTTAATGAAGTGACTTTCTTTACTGCTCTTTTCATTCTGTGGAGATCATGTCTCACACTGTTCAGGTATATGTGCTGTAAAATGTGTTCTTAGATATGGAAGCCAGAAGAAAACCAAGAATTTGCATTTGCTTTGAAATTACGTATCTGAACACATAAAGCAAATCCATATGGTTTAAGACTGCACAACAATAATTAATGAACAATATTTTTTGCAGAACACTGGTATAATCTCACAAGGTGGTGCATCCTTGACTTTCTCATGTGTGCAGCCAAAAATGCTGTGTATGTGAAAAGCTGGATAAATGTTTAGAATTCTTGTCCTTGGTGTAGGAGCACTGTTTTGTCTGCATGGAGGCCAGTGCTCACTGGGAGGTTTGGGGAGGACATTGTGGGTCACCACTCGAGGGCCTTACATAGAATTTACACAGGCAAGCTGGGCTGCTTCAGTCTCCCAGCTCCTTAATTTTATTGCTCAGTAGCTGTTCATTAATGCAATTGCTGTGGAAAGGATTAATTAAAAGCATGCTCCAGCTCCCAAAGTCTGCAAACAACATTGGCTGGTATCAGGTGTTTGTAAGTGAATATCAGAATATTGCAGTGATCTCCAAGAGTATGAAACCTTTTGTTGGCTCACCAGAAGTTTTTTGAAGTTGAGCAATTGGTACTTCCCTTGGATTGCAGAAACTCCTTTTGCAGGAAAATTAGGATTAATTTCCTGCTTCCTGCTAAGAAATCCCCCAGTTGAATTCTCGTTCTCACATTGTCACAAAGAGGGGAGATATGCTTGTTCTGCTCATACCACCCTCCTTCATCATTCCTTCCCAAAAATTAGTTGAAAATATAATGCTTGGGTTAGAATTGCTCTGTGTCACAAGTGTTAATTTTAAGCTCTGATACAAAAATATGTTGCTTCTTACAGCCAGCATAATATTTCTCTTTATTGAGGTAATTTCCCAGGTAATTTTGTGCATTGCTTCTCTTTTAATGTGAGAACTCAGCCACTTGTTTCAGAGAGAACAAGCAGCATTTCCTCCCCAAAATTCCAATTGCTATTCTTTGAGTGAATATTTAATTTCCTTGGAATTTAGAAGTAAAATGGTTAATTAGTTTGAGCTCAGTGGAAGCCTCAGACAGGATAAGGAACCAGCATTTCCCCAAAGGTAATTTAGCTCCTCTTTCATGGTTCCCAGAGGGAGGCAGTGGACACATTTCTTTCTTTTTCCTCTTTTCTAACAACCATTTTAGCTTCACTTTCATTGAAAACAATGGGAGATAACAGCCATTTTAATGCGGACAGGCTTTGGGAACATTCTGTGTGAAAAATAGTATTTATTGAGAGTGGAGCACCAAAAAGATTTATATACAGTATATGCAGTACCATTCCAAATTTATGAAATTGGATAAAATTTGGTTTTCTTTCGCTTGGAGGAGAGGAGGGGGATGTGAAGACTCAGGAAGTTAAAGGAGAAGTGAGTGATTGAAGGAATAATGTGAAATTCACAGGGTGAGGTAGAGGCTGAAAGGCAAAGGGAAGTGACTGGAATGCTCTGGCTGCTTCACAGCCTTCTAGAGTAATTTAGGTTTTTTCAAAAACACAGGTAAAATCTGGTTGTAAGTTCAGGGTTTTTTTATGTTGATAGACGCTTAACTTACTAGATGCTTTAGTTCATGGTAGGTGTCTCCATGGATTTATTTCTCTGCGTTCTGATGTCAAGGGCTTTCTTTATAATTAAAACAAAGCTAAGGTCCTTCTACTCTAAAGTTGGGACATGTGTCATTGCCTGGAAGAAGGCGCCACAGGAAATTTCTGACCGTTCAATGGAAGTCCCAGGGTACTGCAGTTTCTTTTCCTGTGGGGTTGTACTGATGAACAACTGTTAACTTCAGCCATTTCTCAGAGTACTGTTGTTAAATGTATCCTGTTTAAAATGTCTTGCAACTGAATGAACTCAGCTCATTCAAATTTTAATTTTTTCATTTACTCTAATGGATTATTTATACTACCATAGTGAAAGCTGTATTACAGTTTAAATTTTAAACTTTACCATTTGAAGTGAACTTAAAATCAAGGTTTCAGAGGAGAGAGAATATTTTTTCTTTTACAAATGAAAGCACTTATGCACATACACATCATGTGGTGTGTTTAATAATCTAATAATTTGATATACAGAAGTGTAAACCTAGATTGCCTCAAAAGTTGTAGAAGCTTTGTTTATTTTGAATTCATTTCACCTTTAAGAGTGAGAAGATACAGCCTACTATAAGTTTAAGTAGCATTGAGAAAAGCCCTGTTTCAAAACTTTTGTTTAATAGTTGTATTTAAAAACATTCTGTCACTGTTGACGTACAAATCATCCGTACTCAGGGCAGAGTGCACACAGTATGTTCTTACAGCACTCCAGAACATGACTAAAGGAGGTCAAGTTGTAGCTTAGTAACACTGGGAATGTTAAATGGACTAACTCTGAATTTACAGGTGGAGATTTTCTGGCATTAATATTTAATGCTGATTGTTCATAATGCCTTACATCAGTAGAGTGCTGCGCAAACATTTGATCAATAGGAAGCAAGTGCTGGGTTAAGCCTTGCCAGGGCCCACTACCTGTGCACACTCTTCTTCCCCCTTGTGCTCCTCCTCCTGATGGTTCATCTTCCATACCAGGGTGCCTCCTGATGCTTCTGGTTCCGGGATCTTCACTGAGCAGTCCCACTTTAGCTGGTCAGATCTCCTTGGGCTGAGGACAAGGGCATTTTTTGGCTCTTGCACTGATGCCATTTTGGGTTTTGGTTTTTTTGTTGTTTTCTATGTTCTCTGTATTCTTTGCACATACATTTGTAGCTCTTTAGCCTATTGTATTAGTGGCTAGTTTTTCCAGTAATTTTCCATGACCTTCCCCTAGGCTGAAATACAAAACAAATTCCAGAACTCCAAGCTCCATCTTAGTTCTTCCTGGCTACTAAGGTTGAAAACAGCTCCTTGAGACACATTTCATGGACAAAGTACAGCTAGTACCAAGAGAGGGCTCCAGAGAAGGGTCTTGACTTGGGGGGCATTCTATCACCACTTGTTCTCCTAATTGGTGCTTTTTATCAATTATACTAATTTCCTAAAACCTGTAAAAATGTACTCACCTCTGAGTACACTTACCTCCTTCCTAAAATTATCACAAGTTTCATTTCCATGTTGATAAAAAGGCAGCAGCAGGGCTGCCTCTGGTGTTTGGGCCATTCCTCTGTCTGTACCAGGTTAAGCACAGCTGCACTGATGGGAAGCATTTTCCTTTTTCTGTTTGCCTGGGCTGGAGGCACTTCACCTAAATGCAATCTTCTTTAGCCTCATGAAAAGCAAAAGTGAAAGTGAGAGTCTTATGGCTGCACAATATGCCAAACACAGATTTTGTTATCAGCTCAACTGCTCTGTTAATACATCTAAGTGACTCATTTCAGACTTGCTTAGCACATTTCTGGAAAATCCAAGGACGTACAACTTCCATCTGCTCTCTAAAATGATGAAAGATGAATCCTGAAGATCCCAAATTGCTGGAGACATGCAGCTCTTAATAAGAACAGCTGAACAACAAATGCCTTATGAGAGGTGGTGAAAAGTGAAGTAATGAGGAGGAAAGGCAGGGAGGCCTCTAGAGGGAACACAGATATCCATGGCTGACTAGAACTGTCACATCCAAACACCACACTAAATATGAGATGCACATTACATAACACGAGTCGCAGATAATGATCTTTTTGAATTTTCTGCAGAATTAAGGCCTCGGTGTTACAGGCACTTGTGTTTACATGGATCCTCAGGCCTGCACAGGGTGTGGTGCTTAGGAACAAATGTGCAGCTCTGTAGATGGGGATACATTTAGAGGAAAGCTTGGAAATCTTGTTTCTTATTTTGAGATCTCTGCATTCTAAACATGATAACCACTGAAAACACTAAACCTCCAGTGTATACAGACAGACAAAATACAACATTTCATCTCCATTTTCTCCCCCCTAGAGAAAAATAGAGGTTGTGGCATAATCAAGGAGAACAAAAAATACTAAACTTGACTTAAGGTGAAAGTCTGCATTGCACTTTGTCCTTGTAGCCTGTTTTATTGTGACTCTCTTAACTTAAGTGCACATCTCCTCTGTTGTGACCCTTAACTTAAGTGTACATCTCAAAGTGCTGTCACAGCAACATCCACAGACTGGATTTATGCCACTTAGGGAGGATACCTGTAACAAAATTCAGATGCAGTAGTCTGTAACCCATCAGAGGCTCATTCACCCAAGAAAGTAGTTCTGTGCATAATTCACTCCAGAAGAGGTGAATGACCTGTCTGGTTTTCTCTGACATAGGAGGTGGAAGACGAAGTTCTCTGTAAGGTGGATAATAAATATTACTTTCTGAGGCATAAAGGATCTGGAAAACATTTTCCAATTCTGCTTTCAGATCCGATTTCCATATCGCAGACCTAAATTTTACTCTGAAATATACTGAAATCTTAGGTAGTAGATAATGAAGGGAATAATTTAACCCCTGAGGTGAATTTTAATGTTTTTTCTGTTTTAAAAGAGTGGCAGAAAAATGCACAGACTGTCCATATGCTTACTGTGCATATGTTGAGTGTGATATTTCACTTAATAAATCAGTTTTTCACAAGTAGGATTTCAGTGAGATTTGTAAAAGCAGGCAGTGAGTCCCAGTGGAGCACGACCCCGTTGGCTTTATCCCAGCTCTGCACAGATGTTGGGATCTGCCTGGACGGGTCCGACAGCAGGATCAGGGACTTTGGCCCTCGCCTGGCAAGCAATTTCATGGTTGAGTAGCATTTTATGTGTGAATATTCTGATTAGAGTCACACATGTTTGCAGTAGCAGTGTCATGGAAAACAGTACAAATGCAGTGGGTCATTCCTGTTTACTGATCAATTTTAGAGTTACTTCTCTATACCGAAACTGTTAATTTATTTCATCTGGATTTTTTCTATGTGTTTGAGGCAAAGACACCCTTTTCCAGTTTTCTCTGTTTGAAGAAAATCTCAAATTTTCACTTTGCAAGGACAAAATTGTTAAGGAGTGACTGCTAGACACCCCTTAGATATCCTTGCAAAAAGCCTTTTGCTCGATTTTAGGCCTGTATTTTCATAGTTTTGTGTTACTCTGTGTACACAGGGTGTTTTGTGACTTCCACTGCCAATTGCTTTATTTTTCTTGCTCCAGCTGCTGTCCCCCCATTGCTGTGTGGAGAACATGTGTTAGATTTCCTCTTAATAGAAAAAAATGTAACTACTTGGCATCCTTGCTGTCTTATCCTGATAATGTGCAGAATTCTTATTCTTTCTGTAAGAAAATGGGTATTGTTATTTATTGTTGCAGCACTATAGTATGTGAAGGGTTTTGTTGAAGCTGCTGTTCCCTAAATCATGTTCTTTAAATTGTACAAGGAACTAAGCTTTCATTATTAAAAAAAAATAAATCTTTTTTAGCCTGATTATTTAGAAAACATGACCTGAGTGAATGGTGGAAAATAATTAGGTACCAAAAAAAAAAAATTTCCTCAGTAAAGCCGACATTGCTTCTATTCAGTTTCCTGAATTCCAAATTAGCATGAGAAAATGATATTGAAGACTAAGGTATCCAAGAGGGTGATTGTAGAAGAGGGCTTTAATACGTTTTTAATGTTCTACCCTGTTACCATGCCATTTCACACCATAGAGGTAGTTCTTGAACATTTATCATTAATCTACTTTTTCCTGTTGTCACTAAAACACACAAGCATGTAACTTTCCATTTTTCATCCAGTATGGTTTACAAAGGGTAATCTGTAGTTTAAGATTCTTTTTAAAAACCTATTTTTGGTTGTTTTACGTTTTCCTAAACTTCAGCCGTTGCATCTGAGTTGCCTGTCCAAGACATCTGTCCATGAAATGTCTCTGTGATGTTGCTGTGGCACTCAGGCACCTCTCAAGCTACCTGGTGACAGAACTGGGGGTTTATGGAGGTGATTTTTTTACTAAATACCTGTGTTCAGCTGCGTTGTGCCTAAATCCCACGTAGACACTCAATTTTGTTGTGCAGAACCTTCACATCCTTCCAGAGGAGTCCCTTAGACCCTACCTCAGTCTTTGCAGTGTTTGTCAGTGACAATTTTTGGTTAGTCCATGTTTCTGTGTTAGAAAGCCCTCAACAAACAGCGTATTGTTGACTTTTAAGCAGCTTGTGACTTAAAAAAAAAGTAAGAGAAGAAAGTATCCTCTTGGTATATTTATTTTTGCTTTCTTCTCCATTTTCCCACTACCCTAATGCAAACCAATGATGATTTGTTAATAGTGTCAACTGGAAATGGCCCAGTTAACATTATTAACATCAGGAATAAGGTTTGAAAGGTGGTAGAACCTCTGGGTTTGTTCTGTGCCCTAAAAATACATTTAAAGAGAGCAGGAGCTGAAACAGGTAGTAATTTGTGTTCTGATGATTCTGACATGAATTAAATCTCAACTGTGCCTGCCTACATTTTAGCTTCTGGTACATGTTAATATAAGTACCCTGTTAGTAGTTCTTTTTTTCTTTTCTTCTTTTATGCTTTTGACATAAAAATGTGGAGTCTGCAGCAGCTGTTCCTGACATGAGATGAACTCCAGAGGTGCTCCAGCTGCCATAAATCATGCTGCATGTTCAAGAGGCTGGGTTAGGGTATTTGTCTGTAGTAATAATATCTTGTCTTAGCAAAGAGCCTTTTTTTTTCCTTTTATACAGGCCTGATACTGGATTAACCAAACTCTATAAACCCGTCACATAAAAGAGGTGGTATATCTTGGTTTTGTCAGGAACTGCTTCATTAAAAAGATTACAGTAAAACAAAGGAATTCAAATCATATTGCTTGCAGTTTTCAGAATTTAAGGTTGAGGTTAAAGGAAATATTACAAGAAATAAACATGCATTACCTACTAGATTTATTAGTGACTAGATGCCACCTTAGAAAATGTGTTCCAGGTCTATTAAACAGGGCCTGGGAAATGCTGCAGTTGTTAAGATATTGCCTGGTAGCAGAAACTGAATTATTGTTTGTGGTGGTGTAAGCACTTCTGCACAACCATGGCCTGAACAGGAGAAGAATTCTGTAAGTTAGGGTTGTCTTTTTTTGGCGGTAATTTCTGTGTAGCACTTCTGCTGAGTAAGCAAACCATAGAGCTGTTGGAGCTGCAAAAGTCGAATGTGTCCATTTTTGTGTCATGAACAACACATTTCCTTGAACATTTTAACTCTTGTGCCATTACTTGGTGCTTTATTTCACCCTGGGGCTTCTAATCTTTATTTAATCTATTTTGGAGGTCATGGTGGTGACATTTGGTTTCTCTGGTTGTCTTCAGGGAAACTTCAGATGTCCCAAAACACAAAATGCTGTTGGAGTTGTTAACCCTAAAGTGTGATTTCTGTGGAAATAAAAAGGCTTAGCAATCTCTTGCTGGTGCTGATTCAGAAATTACATTACATGAGGGTAGCAGTAGTGCAGAAGTACTCGGTATTCTAGACTCTTTGTGAATTATTATAATTAGTAGAGCTGGTCATGAAACAAAGTGAAGTTCAGTAAAAAAAAAAAAGAAAAAAAAAAAAAACCACAAAAAAACAACACGAAAAACCCAACAAAACAGTTACAGGACAATGTTTTTAAAGTGCCATTGCTGATTTGTCCTGTTTTCCAGAGACCAACCGATAGAAAATTAAACTTGGAAATCTCCAAATGCATTTATTTATAAAGAATCACAAATACAATAGTTTCTTACAAGTTCTTTTCATGACACAGAAGCTGTGTCTCAGAGCCTCCTCAAGTTTTCCCAATCATTTTATCTGAAACTGGAGTGCTTCTTGCATTTCGTGGTATTTCCTTAGTATGAAAGAGAAGGAGGTTTTGAACCTATTGCTCCTGGTAGTGCTGTGGCTCACAAGCTCTGACAGGCATTTGGCTGTTGCATAAAAATAAATTTCCATGCTGGTTAATTGGTTTTGCACAAATTGCTAGAATTGACCTGTAATTCTGATTTAACTAACGGGCACAAGTTATGGGACTTGCTTTTGGTTGCACCTTCCCCCCATTCCCATGAAGTACTAAAATACCATGACTTCTTTTACAGATCAGGAAAAACATTCTTTTAACTACTTTTTTTTAACTACTATTATTATTTGAAAATGTATTGTATTGATTTACTTAAATAATATTCACACGGATGAGGTGACCCCTCTAAACACCCTTGTCTGTGCTTGCCCGTGGTAAAAAGGCCAAGGCATAGATTTTTCTCTTATCTGTGTTTTCTGTGCATAACTCACCATTCCAGACCTGTGTTTTATATCCCTTTGTTTGAGAGCTCAGTCCTGACTTCTCTGAAGCTGTTCTACAGTAAGTTAGTTGATGCTTTTATTTTGTGTCAGCTTTGCTGTGTGCAGGCAGATATCCCATCATACACTTCAGTGATGTAACAAACCACTTACGTCTTTATAAAAACAGTGAAAAAAAGTCTCCAAGTATTGCTTTCAAGCACGCTGAAATGTCAGACTTCAAACTGGCTATCAGCCTTGACAAAATAGACGCATTTTCTCCTCCTTTTCTCAACCCACTGTCACATTGTGGTGGTGATCCTCCACTGATCAGTGATTTTGCTTTTAAAATATATGTTTCTCCTTTTTTTTTTTCCTTAACAACATGAATTACTGACAAGGCAAGGCCTCTGCTTTAATTTTTAATCCCAGCCTGACAGACATTCTGATTCACTCCCTGTAACTGCACTGGAATCAAATATTATTGCAGATGTTTGATGAACCATAGAATTGGTTCAAGTCTCATTTCCAGTTACTTGGTTTCTAAATGTTCTCTTTAGGGACCTAAGCAGTGCTGTCAATATTCTTTGTTCCAGTTGCTCAGCAGTTTGCAGCTTAATATTGTCGAGGGATTTTTGTACTGAAGCAGCTGCTGAAGTCAAAGCTTGTTATGGAATGGAAGAAATTTAGAAATGGACCCCATATCCAGTGTCAGACTGTGGAAAAGGCTTTTCTTTTAATTGCTGTGCTAGGTATTGATCAAATCCAATCAATATTGTTTATATCTATGGTCTTCTTGGTAGCTTTTTAATTAAGCAGCACCCCCAAAATTAAGAGTTCATTATTATATCCAAAAAGTTAAATCTGCTGCCTAAAGTAGCTAATGTTCTTTTCTGTATTTCAGTTTTTCCAGTGAGGTTTTCTTTCCTTTTTTTTTCGCGAAGATATGCAATCAGCACATGCTGTGTCACTGTAGTACTTTTATTTTTGTAGATGCAAAGTGAAATGCTGAATTGTGTTGAGTAATTCATGTGCTGTGGTACTTTTGTGCTGTGTGCTAGAACCAAGCTTTCATTTGCTGATTAGTATAATACCCCTTTTTTTTGTATTAAATTGCACTGTGTCTGTACATGGTCCTCAAACACTGCTCCCAGCATGGAGTCTAATACATAAAAATTTGTAAATTCATTGCTCTCCAGCAAAATCTGATTTCCTGTACTATAGCAAAGTTCCTGGGAGTTTCAGGAGGGCTGGGGAAAAAGAAAGCAAGGACCTAAATTGTCAGGTCCTGATTTGTAAGTCTGCTACTTCAGTGCCACTATGTTGGACATTTGGAGAGTCTGCTGCAAGGTTGTTTAGGATTTAGAGTACTTAAAAAACCTGCAATTTAAACTCCCAGAATAATTGATCAAGACTCAAGATAATGTTTTCCGCAGGGTAATGGATAGAGCTTCTTATAAAAAAATCAGTGTTGTTGTACCTGAAGTTGAATTTCCCAGGTAATTACTGAAAAAGTAAGTTTTGGAGGTAGTTTTATGCAACCTTTTCTTAATTTTTTTTTATTTTTTCCCCCAATAAAAAGCATTGATTGCTGGATTGCACTGCAGTGAAACTGAAATTATCGCTGCAAGATATGTAAACATACATAGATACATAAATATATCTGATGAATGCAGGCATTATAATCTGTATCTCACAGCAGAAGTGTCCCTAATTTCAGTTTTCAATTGGTGAAATAATGTCAGGCCCACCCATATCTTTCAGCAGCACTGGTGCTGAAAGCAATCCCATGTTACAGAATTTATATTGCTGCTCCTTACATAGACTGAAGGAGGAGGAGGAAGAGGGTATTTAAACCTGCAGCTGTGTGGTGGATGGGAATAGGAACTGCTTGAATGTTGACCTGCTGGAATGTGAAACTGCAGATGGAAAATTCACTGTTCCTGTTGAGAACTTATGGTAGTGAGTGTAGGATCAAAACTACTTCTAGATCAAGGTGGCTCAGATGTGCAGGAATAGCTCATGAGCCTCCAGCTCTGTGTGTTTAAACCGCTGAGAAACTGGGATTCCCCAGATCAAAGGGGAGATTTTCTGGAGATAATTGATATTTTAAGGTAATTAACGTTGTGATTTTCTGCTTGCACATCCATCATTTGCTTTATCCCCCTGTGCTGTCTGACAGCAAGACGTGAAATCCCCAGCCAGCCCAGCTCTGCAGGAGTAAACACTGCAGGTCCTCACCCTATTTGCTCTGACTCCTGGGTTTGTCGTCTTCTAACCACATATTTGAACAGAGCTCTTGGGTAAACTGTGCTGTCCTCTCTCCTTTTTTCCCCCCTACCAACTGCTGTCCCTGGCAGGCTCCCAGCATCCGCTTCCTCCCGCGGGCTGCGGCAGCACCAGATCCCTGCGGAAATCCTGCGGCCAGCCCCACTTCCTCTGGACACCGATCCAGCTCCTCTCTCTCTCCTGCTCTGCCATCCCTGCACTGAGCAGCTTCACATCTCCGCATTCCCCAACAGCTCCCTTGGCTCTCCCCAGGTTCTGGATCCCTGCTGAACTCCTGGCCATTGCCCTCCCTCCCTTCATTGATGTCTTACAAATAATAAAATCAGAGCAGGGTAACACACAGTGTGACCTTTCCCTGCCTTTGGTCTGTCTTCTCCCCTCTCCTTGCTCAGTTGTGTTCTGTCACAGGTTCAGGAAGGGGTTGTAGCTCTCCTGCTACTTGTTCCAGTTGTTCAGCTTCCTTCTCTTGCAATTTTTGCATAGTTCTTCATGTTTCTCTTATTAATTGCTATTACTCCCTGATTTATAACTAAAGGTTTCTAATCCTTCTTTTCTATAGGAACACACACACACCCCCCAAATATTCTGATTTCCTTTTCCTTAAACCTCATCACTGTCATCAGCTTTTCACCCCTCACTGTGTCTCTTTGGGGTACCTCTCCTTCACAGGCATGAGGGACCTTCTCCAACTCAGATTTCACTGTTTTATTCATGTGAAAAGTCTGATCCATTCCTAACTTCATTCATCCTGCCCTTCCTTCAGGGCCATTGGTGGTTTGGCTGTGTGTTCACCTCCTGACTTGCCAGATGTTCTAACACTATTTCCTACAGAGACTTTTTTTTTGTCTTTTAACCTCTCTCATCTTTCTGCCCCTTTTCCTCTGGGTGTATTCACTCTCTGGTCAGTTCCAAAGACAAACACAGCTCCTATCTTCCTAACTCTACTATTAACATCTTCAGAAATTTATTTTCTCCAAATTAGTATCCTAGCCTTTCTCTTGCACCTTTCCTTTTGAGGGAAATGGGATAATTAAGATTCCAGTTTTCTTCTTTGACTGCCTCGCTCTCAGCCTTTTAAACTTGGTATCTCCTTTCCCTTGTTCTTACCATAGCCAGGAATGCTTTGAGATCTGCAGGTACTTCCCAGTCACCATATATATATATATATATCTATATATATATCTTTTCATTCCAGTGTTTCTGTAGAGCTGAAATTACAGTTTCTGTGCATGACCAATATACTAATTATGGAGTTGTGCTTTTCTCCAGCCCTCAAAAATTTGGGATTGCTGTAGAACCCAGAGCATCTCTATAGAAATCCTGCCACTAACTTAGTACTCATTTTCCTTGGACTTTCCACTGCTGGTTGTTGATTCTGTGCTTCAGAGATCACACTCTACTCTTAGCAGTTACCAATAAAAAGTTGATAACCTGCCATAATACTATTTTTGCCATTCCTGCGTAGATTTTCAAAACATTATTTTGGTCTTGTGCTTTTCCTTTCTGTTAAAGAGAAGCTGTCTCAATATTCTCAGGGTTCACCTGTTACTATTCTCGAGATTAATCCTTAACCATTACTTTAGTGCCCTTAGGGGTTTTTGTTTGTTTTCAAGTGCACTGTTAATATGGTTTGTCTGCTGCCTGTGTGGTAGTGAATATTTTGTCTTTCTTTCCTTGATTTTTCCTGTTTCTCTGTGTCCTTCCGTTTGTAGTCCTGGATGATCTGGTAGCTGAAATATCCAGGGTGTTTATCTGACATTGTATTTATTTTTGCCCTGTCTTGCGAAGACCAGTTTGGGATTTCTTCAGAAACAGTCCTGCTCAAAGTCATTAAGAAGAATATGGTCAGTTTGGTGCAGTATATAGTCCTCATTATATTTGGCAGAGGAAAAAATAATTCTGATTTTTACAAGGATGTTTTGACTTGCAGAGCTTGGATAACCTCTTTTCCCAGAATTTCCCATCTAAGTAGGATCCACATCAGGCTCTCAGCTGCTGCCCCTCTGTACCCTGAGGACATGCCTTGCACAGACACCTCAACCTTCCCTCACATCAGTCATCAGTTGAAGACATCAGTCTTCAAAGAATGGTTCATTTTGCTCTCTTTCCTTCATACATATCAGTTACCAAATAAATCAATAGCAAGACTAAAACCATTGCAAATATTTGTAAGTAATGAAAGCCCTGTTTATATTTAAACCAAAGGAATACAGACCATTTTCAGTTTTTGCAGAAGAGAGTTTATTTTTCCAGATATTCATGGTTCTGGTAGTGTCAAATACTCAGGGTTTGTAAGTGACTGTGTCACAGGTAGTAAATGAGGAGGGAAAAAATCTCCTCAAAGGGAGATCTTTGGAGTTTAGTGTTTCAACTCCTTAGAATCACAGAATTCTGGAGTGGTTGGGGTATGAGGTACCTCAAAGCCCACCCAGTGCCACCCCTGCCACGGGCAGGAACACCTTCCACTCTCCCAGGGTGCTCCAAGCCATATTGCACAAATTACATTTGTCAGGCAGCATACAGAATAAAGAACAGGTGTGACTGCACTTGCAACCTGGCCTTGGACACTGCCAGGGATCCCAGGGGCAACCACATGTTAGGCTGGAGAATGAATAAGACTTACGACCAAAGACTGTAGATGGAAAACATTTAAACCAGGAAGCTGAATTACAATAGATAAAAGGAGACAAAGACGTGCCCTATTACATTGGTTTTTTGAAAAAAATCACTGAATTCCCAAATACCAGTGTAACTTGAGTTTGAAGAATTTTAGCTGTTCCTTGGTATGCTTTTTTGTGTAAGGGACTTGCTTACCAGTACAGTGCTGTGTGCTGTGGGTTTAAATATGTTAATGGAATTGATTTGGAATTTTACATTGATATTTGTTCAAGATTTAGGAGCTTTAATACTGTCAAGTAGTCTGATTTCTCAAGAAAGTCTTGTTAGTGTCATTAACAACATTATAGAATACAAAGAATACTATTAAATGTATTAAGATTTTTTTTTCCCTGAAACTGATTACATTTGCATTCAGCAGTCTTCTCTCAGTTCATTCTTTGCAGCTTCTAGTGTCCTGATTATGAATCCATTTCTCTGACTAGAAGGATAAACTGGTTTTCTCCTTTTTTCTTTTTTTTTTTTCCTTTTTTTTTTTTCCCCTCCAGGTCTTTGCCTGCCACTTTTGTACCAATTCTGCCACTTTTATACTTATTCCATGCAGAGGAAGTGAGGTGATCCCTTATCTCCTAAGGGTGCAAACCTCCAACCAACCAATCAACCAACTCTTGAAATCCCTCTTCAGTGGAGCTTCAATGTATCCCAAATTTTGGAGAGGTTCCACAAAACCTTAACATTGTTAGTTTTCTGTCTTTCCCAGCAGGAAGAGTAAACCCCCTTGCTTAGAAATGAGAAGCCTATTTTTTAAAGTTTTCAATTGAAACTTGTCGCGCAATTCAAATTATCAAAGAGCAATTAAAAAAAAACCTTCAGTATGAAGAAGCAAGAACATGTGCATATCTTCCTCTCTCATCTGTAAGAGAAAAAGAGTTTTCAGAATTGGATCTGGATAGATCTGAGGAAGAAATTCAGGAAGGATTATTCCCCTCGGGTGCACATGTTTGTTTTTTAAAACAATGATTGAGTTATTTTAATACTCTGGATGTTCATCCTCATGTACAGCGCAGGAAAAATAGAATAAACAAAGGCAAAAATATTTTCCACTCAGCATCATTGAAAAGATGATGTTTTTTGCTGTTGAGAGGTGTTGCCCTCTCCATGCAGATTTGGAAGATTTTATCTGAGTAAAAAAAGGACTCTCTAATAGTAGAAAATTCAAACTTTTAAATAATAATAATAGTAATAGTAATGATAAAAAAGCTAAATAAGATTGTTTGAACATAGCTTTAACCTCTTCAGTTAGCCATGATACAACATGAAAGTAAACTCGAGCCCAGAGGTTCAGCTCTGGAAGATTAGATCTCGGGTAATGTCTTATTATCAATGTATTTTAGATGAGACATTTTTAGATTTTCCTACTCTGTGGGCGTTGCTTTCTGTCTCTTTCCTCTCTTAAAGGAGAGACCCACCTGACAAGGGTATCTCCTTTGGAGAGGAAAGAGACAGAAAACAATGCTTTCTGTTGCTTCACTGGAGAGGGAAATAAATTTCTATTTACTCTAATATAATTCTAATTATTGCTCTGCCACAGAAGAAAAAGCAGTGGTAAAGCCACATTATACAGGAATATAAAAAGTCCTCTGGGAAGCTATTCCTGGCATTGCCAATGACACAGAATTTTCCAGTTTCAAAGTCAGTCTCTTTGGTGTGTGTGACTGATTTCTTTCATAATTCACCATCAGACTTTTAAATATCAGAATCACTGTGTTTCATATATTGCAGAAATTACATTTGTCAGGCAGTATACAGAATAAAGAACAGGTATGATTGCACTTACAACATTTATTTAATCAAAGAATGTGGGAATAAGTTCAGACAGTAAACACAGACAGTAAATGTTGTTCCTGGTCTTTTCAAGTAGTCTGGGTATAAGAATTTCACTAAGTTCTTGAAAAGGCAAAACAGTAAATGTTAAAAGCCATAAAACAGAGCACTCAGAAGTTGTTGAGTGTGGTTTTCAGGTCTTGTGTATTTTGGTGAACTCCATTTCCATCAGCTGGTTCAGAGGTAGAGGGAGGACTTCCAGTAGTTTCCTTTTATTCCTTCCCTTTCCATGCAGAAGGAAAGGATAACCTTGTAGTTATTTATACATCTTTATCTCCACATGGGAGTCAAGTGGAGAGGACTATGGAAAATGCCCACCTCTGAGGCAGAATTCTCTATGAAGATAATTTCTCTGCTTCAGGTTCTTATCTGTAAACTGTGCATAACTGTCCTTTTCTCAGATCTCCTGTCTCTGTTTAAAGCATAAATTATCTGTAATAAAAATTACCTCCTTCTTTTTCTTTGTACAGCATCCCCCACAATCAGTTAGGATTTGCCTGAGTTTTTTTTATCAAACTGCAAATGGTAGGTGATAATAGGCATGGGGAGCTCATTGCAAATACAAAAAAGCCTTAAGACAGGCTGAAATTTATTAGCACCTGCAGGCAAAGGTTAAATAGAGTACAGATGTTTTGAGGCATATTTTCAAATATGCTGTCTATTTGTGTGTGGATGTGAGAAATGAGGAGTGGCACTCACTCTATAGCTCAAGCAATGCTTATTTTATTCAAGTTTCACTTATTTCTTTATACAGCCACTGTCAGCTGGCAGATTTAAAGCCTCTCAGATTTTCATTTTGATGTGAAAGAAGCTAAATAAACTTCGTAATTCAGACATGAGCCAAGGAAAGGATACTAGTGTGCCAGCAGAGATGGATGGAGAGTCTGTGCAATCTTGTCTAAATTGTTACAATAATGGAAAACTTCAGTTAGGAATTAAGTGAGTGAATAGCACAAAACTTCAGGTATGCTGTTCCAGCACATTAAAGAACTTCTCCAGAACAGTTAGTTGGAGAGCCAACATTATTCTCAATTTAATATTAAATGCCTAACTGAAGTTAATTTCAGATGGAATGGCTGAGCCACCAATATAATAATAGTTACAATATAATTAAATTCAACATCCTAGGGGGAGATAGAGAATCAAGAGGCAACAGAGAGGAGACTAAGCTTTAGAGAAAGTAAAATCAGATAGTTAATCAGAGAGACATTTGAGATTAAAAGCTAAAAAGGTCTAGTGGAGGCATGGTCTGAGAAGAAACAGTTTCTTAAAGGTCAGTGTTCCACTGAACAGTAAGGTCAGGTAAGATGAGATGCTTAATCAGTAAAGTGTGTAAGATGCTCTTCAAAGAAAAACACAGGGAATTCTGAAATATTTTCATGAGGTGAATAATAAGGAATGTAAATTTCAGCGAGGAGTGTTCAAGGGAAAACGAGAAGGGAAAAGAAAACTAAACCAAATTTCTAAGTTTATCAAAAACAGCCTGGAAAGTAAATAAATCTATTCTTTAAAAACCAGAACCAACCCCTTAAGTGCTGCACTGTCAGAATAGGGGTAACCTTAGGGAAGAGGGTCTGGACCACAGCAGGTTCGTTGGGGAGGATATTTTGCCCTGATTGGTGCCCCCACACGGGGTCACAGCTGTTCCAAGCACACTTGGCAGTGAAAGCATCTCCATTCTCCCCAGGGCAGAAGAAGGAAACAAGCAGAGAAAGTGGGGCTCTGGGCACAGCAGACCATTTTTTTCTCAAAGTTGGTAGAACATAACTTTAAAGAAAGCCTTACCTGAACAACTGCCAGGCAATAATAAGCCCACGACCTCTTTTGGTGAATGAGTTCTGTGTTTAATAATCCTGACTGTTTGGAAACAGCACTTAAGTGCTGAGTAATTCTCAGTTTTACCAATATAACTGTAACCTCTGGCTATTGGATCCTCTAATGGTCCAGTAAGGCTGGTGAGCCCTTTATGATCAAGAATTTTCATCTATTTGAGTGCCTCTCTCCACAGATGGAATAATTTTAAACAATCTGTTTGGAAGTGGGTGTTGAGTATCATAAATACTCGTTTCAGAACTTGTGTGGTTCAGCATCTTACATGCTTCTTAAAATTGTCCTTGAAAAATTCCAGTATTTCCAGAGCCTAGTGAAGTGTTCTAATTGTTGGCATACTGCTGTTTGCTTTGCACTCCTACCACTGAAATGTGTAATCCTGCTTATATATAAACTATATATTAATATTATTTCTATATAAAATAATATATGCAGAAAATAATTGTTTTAAAGTTTGACAAAATACACCATCTGTAAAAAACACTGCTTAATTGTTCATGTGATGTATAAATCCAGGACTCAAACTAACCAGCTTTTCTGACACAAACATCCTGTATTAATAGTCTCATGTTGTGAGATTTTTTTTTGTACTTTCTTTTTGCAAAAAGTATTTCTGAAACTGGGATTTGAGGAAATTCTCTCCTTAGTTATTAAAAACCACCATATTTCAAATTATTTTCAATTTCAAATTATTTATGATAACACAGGAAAATAAACTTGTGTAATGCTTACATAATAAACAGGGTCTTACTTACTATGGAAAATTTTATAAACTCATCATGATAAATGTGTGTTAAGGCCTCATCTGGCTTCTGTGTGCAATAATGGTCAATGCAACCACCAGAGGTTTTCTTCCTACCAACCCCCTGCCCATACTCTTACCATAAAAGTGCCTTTTGGGCCGTACAGAACCAGCTTTAGTTTGGGATTGCTTTCCAGAAAGGATTCTGAACAATTATTTCAAATGGTACATTTGTTATCGGAAATAATTGCACAATGAGCTAGATTAATAATATTAGATGCTACTGAATATTTTTTTAAAAAAATGAAGAGTAATTGTGATTTTTGTAGGCTGGGTGGGTAATTGGATTTTGAATGGTGAGGGAGGAGGTTAATGTTCTCGAAAATGTGCGTGCGGTGCCTGTTGCTGGTGGTGGCTCAGCTCATTAAATTATTGCTGTTGGAGGGCTGGAGTGTGCTCAGGGTTGCCTGTGTACACACCATGGAAAGCTCTTCAGTGCAGAGCCTGAACTCACAGAAGGTGTGGAAACGTTCTGAATCAGTGCAACTAAACAACCTTAGCATAAGATTAATTTCTACTGTAGGAAAACAAATGTTATAGCTTTGCTGTGACACGGTTTCTCATTTAACCCCTTCACTGATGAGCTGCTTGTTCCAACAGCTGATGCCTCTTGAAACCTATCTTCTAAAGAGATAAAATACAGTAATATTTTCAGTCATTCCATTACTCCTGTGTGCCAGTGCCCAGACTTTTCTTCACTATCCAAAGTTGTGTCTGATCATTTTGTTTTCACATGAATGTCCTTAGTTTAAGATATTCTTACATTTTAAAATACTTTTTTATTTGATACTTGCAGATGGCTTTCAGTGGAAAAGAAATGGTAAGACTTCTAGTCAGTGAAAGGACTTATTTGGGTTTTTTTTAAGGTAGTATTAATGCACAAAACTCCTTGTATAAAGTCATACTTAAGGCAACTGCAGGCAATGTCTTCAAGACTCAGTATCTTCCAGAATAAACATGAGGTGAGAGTGAGAGTGAAGAGAAAGAATATGTGTCTGAGTATTGATGTTTGGATCATTTATGGGAAAATGTAATGAGCTTGAGTACATTAGCTCGCCTGCATTTTATAGCAGGAATTTTTGCCATTGTTTTACCCATTGTACAGTAATTTTAGTTTTGGGGGTTTGTTTGTTTGGGATTTTTTTTCCCCCAAGAAGAACATAAGCAGGCATTATTCTGTGCTTTGTGTCCTATCTTTGAGAAACAAGTAACTATTTCACTGGAGTTTATTTTCTGTTATTACATAAAATAGAATCACAGAACCACACACAAAGTAGTTTGGGTGGGAAAGGGATTTAAAGGCTGTCCTGTTCCACACCTGCAATGGGCAGGGACACCTTCCACTGTCCGAGGCTGCTCCAAGCCCCAATGTCCAGCCTGGCCTTGGACACTGCCAGGGATCCAGGGTCAGCCACAGCTTTTCTGGGCACCCTGTGCCAGGGCCAGCACCAGCCCCTGACCGGTTAAACCTCCTGAGATCCCCATGGGCCACTCCTGGGGATGTCCAGGTCCCTCTGGATGCCATCCTGTCCCTCAGGGGTGTCACTGCACCCACAGCTTGGTGTCACCTGCTGGGGTGCCCTGGGTGCCTCCATCTGTGTCACTGATGCAGATATTAAATCACACTGGTGCCAGCACAGGCCCCTGAGGGACACCACTGGACACTGATGTCCATCGGGACTTGGTCTTGTTTTCCACTCCCCTGTGGGTGTGTCCACCAGCCAGTTCCTAATCCACATAACAGACAAATCCATCTCTCTCCAGAGTGGAGAGCAGGATGTCGTGAGGCTCTTTCTCAAAGGCTTTCCAGCAGTCCAGGTAAATGCCATCTGCAGTCCTCCCTTGTCCACTGATGGAGTCATCCCATCAGAGAAGGCCATGGGGTTGGTCAGGCAGGACTCGCCCATGGTGAAGCCATGCTGCCTTTTACGAGTCACCTCCTGTCCCCCACTACCTCAACAGAGCTTCCAGGAGGGGCTGTCCCAGGACCTTCCCAGGCACAGAGGGAGGCTGACAGGGCAGAGTCCCCAGGGTCCTCCTTTCCACCCTTTCTAAAAAAGGGGACGATGTTTCTCTTTCTTCCAGTCACCTGGGACTTCACCTGACTGCCAGGACATTTCCAGTATTCTAGAGAGTAGTTTGGCAACTCTGACCTTCTGTCTGACAGATCTGTAGAAGCATTTCCTGTTGTTCTGTGTGCCCCTTGAGAGGTTCAGCTCGAGCTCTGCCTTGTCCTTCCTCACCCCAATTCCTACACAACCCACATACACCTCCAGACTCTTCCCAGGTCACCACTTCTTTCCCACTACCTGTGCATTTGCTTCTGTCCCTTTACTGTATCCCGCAGGTCCCTTCTCCTTGGTCTTTTGCCTTCCTTGTCAGATTCTTGCTCCTGTGGATCACTAGCTCTTGAACCCTATGGAAGTCTTCCTTAAAGATTCTTAAGATACTTCTGTTTAACACAGAATAGGTAACTTACTGGCATCGCATCAGCTGTATTTGTTTATTTTAGAAGACAGCATCATAGATGTGTATTGGAATTCAAGGATATTGTCTTGATTTTGCACATTTAAGTGGCTCTTGCTGAAATGGAGTTTTCCACTTCTCTAAGTGGGCATTAGAAAAAGCCATTTTCTCTTGAGTACCTTCCCCTAATCTGCATCACAAGTGGGCAGGGTAAGATGACCAGATGCCACCTCCTCATCTTGTGGATGAAACAAGATGTTGAGCAAATGTTTATTTCTGAACATGATTACCTTTTCCCTAATTCCCCCCACTTCCTTTCCACTTTTTCTCAAGTGTTTTTTCATGGATCCTTAGAACTAAGCAAGAGTTTTCTGGGACTTTAAAAATAATAACCAATCCTACACACAGGCCTGCTGCAGTTACATCGAGGCATGAGTACATGTGGTTTCAGGAAGAAATAATGTGATAAAAGTGTCAGATGTGGGCCTGGGAGCTCTGGGATCCCCTGCCTGCACCTCCTGTTGCCATTGTCTTGTCCTGTTAACAATTTTCCCCCCAAACTTGCTGTCCTGTAAAATGGGGGAAGCGAATATTGCCATCTCCATAATTTTTTAATGGTCTTAAGTATTAAAGAACATACATTATTAGCAATATAAATAGAAAATGATGGAAACAATCTAATTTGAGTACTAACTTTGCTCTTGCCAAATTTTCAAGAAACACTTCACCTTAGTTTTCTCAGTCTTCTGATCCCTTCCCACCCCGTTCTGTGCTGTGTGAACCAGAGTTTGACATTAATATTTTGGGGCAGGTTTTCAGCCAGGATAACACAGTGTAGCCTGATCAAAGTCAAAAGGAGTACAACAATATTTACAGGTCTGTTTGTTAGGAATTTACCTGGAGTTATTTTGGTCACAAGAGCCTTTGACCATATTGCACAAGAGTACTACAAAATACTCTTGTGGTGCAGGAACACAGGCATGAGCACCTTTAGCATTTTTTTCAGCTTTTAGGAGAGCAGCAGATATAAAAGACTTATGTGCAAAAAAGCAAGAAGCTGGTATAAACTTTCTAATAATATACACATATTTTTTGTTTTAATTGATGATTTTGTATTAAAATTTGGGTAAACCAGTTGTCACAACCCCACCCCTCCCATCCAAAACCATGAAGGAGGGTTGTTTTTGTTAACTTCTGGTTAATTTTATACAGATGTATAAAACTTCACTTCAAAAGATGTTCAGAGTCAAAAGAATATTCTCAATATGAAAGTGCTCCGTCTTCAATTGGTTCTGCCAGTTTTCTGAATGTCCATTGTGAAATTAGTTATGGTTAATAAATGGCCATGTAAGCCTGATTAGCTCTTCATCACCATTAATGATGAAACCTCCTGCCACTGTATATCTTTAATTCTCTTACCATCCAAATTAATTTTACTTAATGGTCACAGTTTCACATGTCCCTGCTGGGATCTCACAGATCATTTCTGGACTGACATCAGTGTTTTCCTGTGCTTTGCCAAAATGACTTCAAATTTCACACTGATGTTTGCTTTCATGGTCTCATAATCACTCTTCATTGTTATATATTTATTTTACCATAGATTGATTAAAATATATATTCTGTTAATTTGTAGGCGTGCTATCAATTTCCCAGTTAATGTTGGATAAATTTTATCCCTTTGAGGGTCATCCTGTCCATCTGTTTCCTCACCAGTGATGTTCTGTTCCTTCACTCCTAAGACCTCCAACTTTGTGAAATTGCTACATTTCAATTCACCATAACAATTGTGAATTGTTACATTTTATTGGTAACACTCCTTCAATGCCCATAAGTGTACAAATACCTTTCACCTTCTCTGTGTTTCCCAGTGTTCCATGAAGGGTTTGCACAGATCCTCATGGGATTGACCCCCTTAGGTCACAGAGGCTTGGGTTGGGAGAGCTGTGACTATTTTTTGAGCTTTTAGTTAAAAAATAACTTAAAAATTAGCAGAGTAGACAAAATGCTCAGTGTTTTCCCAAGCTGAAAGGTGTCATGAATAAAATGGAATGTAATTCTGACAGAGGCAGAAGTTTTTCTTCCTCTAAAATTGCTGACACCCTACTCCTTTAAAAGCCTCAACCATAAAGCAGACTGGCTCCTGAAATGATAGATTTCAAAGCATGTGTTGTATATTTTCTTAATAATAAATAACAAATAACAAATAATAAATAATAAATAATAAATAACTTGATTTATATACTGGTAGAGTCTGAATAGTAAGGCCTTAATAATCTACATATTTGCATCTGTTGACAGAAAAAATATTATTGATGTGAATTTTACTTTTAATTTAGTTTAAAGTTTTGCCTAATATTTACAAATGACAGCAAAATGAGGGTTCTACAATTAATTAATTTAGTTTTATTCCTACTCAAATGGTAACATTTGCAGCTTCTGACATCTGTCCATCTGTCCAAATGCTTATACTGTACTTTAATCTGGTTTATAATGTCCATCTACAAGTTCTTCATTCAAAGTAGTGTTTAGCACATAATCAGGAGAGAAAATCTTGGCCAGGCTCACATCCAAACTTCTCCTTACATCCCTAAGTTCTGAATTTACAAGGATTTTGTACTGAATTCTTACAGCTCTGTCCTTGAGTATCCAAGTCCTTAAATCCAGTGAGGTAAGGTTTTAAAGCTCTTCCTTTATGAGATATTTTCATGTCAGAGCCATTGAATCTGTTCCTTTTATTTAATGGTCTCAAAACAAATAAGCAAACAACAAACAACTCTCACCAAAAACCACAAAAACAACCCATAAACAAGCCTTTGAAGAGGACAAAAAGGAAATTCCAGTTACTACTGGCAGGCTGTTGGGATGGAATGACCAGTGAGGTCCTGGGTCAGATCTGCTGCACTGACAGTGTTCATTGGGGAGCCCCTGCCAAAATTGGCATATAGTGTTACAAGAGGAGCCATTATGGAGCATGAAAGCTTCTTGGGAACAGAACCATGGGAGATTGTGGTGTGCACTTCATTTTTCTGCATCATTTTTAACTTAGGCAACTTCTACATGCTTCAAAATTTTTTCCACCACATAAAATAGCCATTAATTTTATTTCTTTATGTTTTGTGAAAGAAAATAAGCTTTGGTTCAAGACTAAGGTAAGAAATCATATCTGTTAATTATTTAACTTGTAGCTATGAATTTTATTCCAGTGTTTTTATCTTGTTCCTTTCTTCCCAGTGGAATGAGATTTTAAATTCTACTTGCTGTACCTTGGATGGGATTAGTGCAGCTGAAGCCTTCTGTTAGTTCTATGAAAACCCTTAAATATATGAATGGGTTTGTTAACACTTTGCAGTCTGGAACTCTCCCTCCAGATCTTTGATATTCTTGCCTCTCAAATGCAGTGTGTTCAGTGAGTCTGAAGATTCTCATATAACAATTCATTACCTCCTCCAATTTAAAAAGAAAATTACAGTGTAAATGAAATGGACAGAGAACATGTTTTGTATATTTTCAGGTTCTATGAACAGTGCAAATTAAATTATTTCAAAAATCCGTTGTACTAGGTGACTTGACCTAAACAAGGTTTGAGCAGAACATATCAAATTCTAGGTAAAAATAAGGGAAAACCTTTTTTACATCAACTTTGACAAAACTCTGACACAGGCTGTCCAGAGAAGTTGTGATGTCGTTTTTTGGAATACTCAGAGCTTGTCTGGCCAAGTCCCTGCTCAGCTGAACCAGTTTTGGGAAGGCTGTAGTAGAGGAATTCCAGAAGTCTCCTCCTAAGTTACTTGGTCATCCTATAGTAATTACGAATATTTGTTCTCAGTGCCAGTAATGCTGCCAGCACTGCAAGCTTTGCAGGGATCAAAAATTACAGATATTAACAATAAAAACAAAGCTAATTGGAAGAAACTGGGGACTTGGTTCCAAGCCATACAGAATTTATGGAAGCAAAGGGAAATAGTTACAAATTTTTCCTTTCTCCTTTTTTTTTTTTTTTTTAAACAAATGAGGAATCCATATAATATTAGTTTGTTTGGCTTATTTCGTTCTGTGGGACACCTTGGAAGAATTACTTTCAGTTTACTGCATCTTCTCCTGTTGTCTCAGGCTGCCCCACAATGACCAAACTGATGATTCTGGGATAACTTGCCTGATTTTGAGGGGGTTTATATGTGTAAGAAAAGCTCTGTCTGGGCAGTAGCAAGAGTTGAAAGTGGTAGCTCTTGAAGTGGACACATACAGTTCATCTTGGGCATTAAGAATACCTACTACAGTAAAATTGTACCTCTGAAGAATTCATAGACAATTACTGAAGTTTTCAGTGTAGTATGTTACTAGGAATAAAGCACAATAACGTGTCACTGTTGAACAGTGTGTTAACACAGATATAAATGCAATTATATGGGAATTTTGAAATGAAAATACAAATGTAAAAGTGGTATGCATCATAAATCACAGCTGGGTTGAATGAAAACCATGCCATTCATACAGTAATGTTTTATGTCAGAATGACAAAACCTAATTTTGATTGCTACAAATACTTGCATTAGTCCTTTTTAATTTTAATCTCCAGCTCTCTAAACCATTCTGCTTTAGTTATGATGCTGCCTCACCTGTGTTATACACAGTTAGAGTTTTTAGCTTCAACTTTTCTTGAATGTGAAAGACGTAAAACAGTGTCATGATTAAAACCTCAACCATTTCATCAGCCCAAGATAGCTATTTATAGGAATCTGAAATTTGGCAAAGGGTTTGACAAAAGTACTAGGACACCTTGGCTGCATTAAAGATTCATGGTTTTTCAGAAAAAAAAAAAAAAAAAAAGGTCTGTGTTATTTCATCTACTTAGGTAGCACATTTCAGGGAAAATATCAGTATGTGGTGGATCTGCAGGATTGTAACTATGAAATGTTCTCTTTTACTCCTGTAAAAGTACAGCTGCTTTATTGAGTTTGGGTAGTAGAATTTTTTTACAGTCCTTGGAAGTATGTGTATTTGTGAGAATCACATTTAGCTGCTGCTGGAGATTTTTTCTCCAAATCAAATCCATGAAAATTTAGAGGGAGCAGAAGCAACAGCATCCAAATGCTGTTTGTATGAGCAGGACTCAGACATTTCTGCCTCTGCTCCATGCTTTACTGCCTGGCTGCTGAAATCTCTCTGAGGTCACATCAAGAAAAAGTATTTGCTGAGTTTGATATGAAATCATCTTGGATATCAGAACATCAAGTCCTAAGTGGTTAAAAGAATCAGCAGGGACCTGCTTATTGATGTAATCTTGCAGTCCTTCCTGAGAGCAACTACTCCTACCGTACTTACCTTGAAACAGAGTTATAAATCTTCTAAGTAATCATTTATTACAGAAATAAACCTAATTCCCTGACAACAAGTTGTAAAGTGAGTTGCTGTAATGTTGTGTGTTGCCATCCTGTCACGTTCTGTTATTTTGGGTGATGGTTTATATTATATTAGTTATTTTTTTTCTCTAGATACGTTCTTTATTTAAAAATACAGGGGTTACAGGTGAGATCAACTCAGAATTTTCTTAAGCTTCACCAAGGGCTGTAATTTTTTGACTAAAGCATGATAGGTAGCACAGGTAATTAATTCCAACTTCAGAAGACACAATCTCTGCATACCATTTAAACACTTTATACTGCTATTACTATGACAATAATGAGCTTTAATTTACTGTCACTTAAATTTTTTGCTATCTTATCCAAGAGCACAAAAGGAAATGCTCCTGTGTTTAAAAATGCTCAGCAACAGCTGTTGCTTTACCAGTATGGAAAAAAAATCACAAAACATCTGACAAAAAGAGGTTAGATGTTGGACTTGGGGCTTAAATTTTTTTTTTTTTTTTTTTTTTTTTTTCTTGGGGTAAAGGAGAAAGGAGTTTT
>VWYO01012251.1:0-13684 GCA_013400275.1 Rhadina sibilatrix | reverse complement strand
ATGCTGGGAAGAAAGCTGAAAATACAGATGGAGTTAAATGGAGATGGCAGTAAAATAAATAGCAGCTGAGAAGTTTCAACCGTTTAAATAAAAGAAAGGATGGAGTCAGATGAATATCAGTGTATCTGATTGCCATCAACGCTCCTTTGCTCCAGATAATTGACTTCTTTTCTCACTACAGCTCTCTTGTATTCACTGCTTTTGCTGGATTTGTGTGGAAATGTCAGAGTTCTCCATTCTCTGTCATGTTGCAGTGCTCGATGTGGAGCTGTTGAAGACAAGAGTTTTGGGTATTGTTACACAATCAATGACACTGGTTTTAGTTTGGCAGCAATATAGACTCTGAATTTCCCAATCACATATTATTCCAAGGCCAGTAATGAGCACATATAACCTTAAATATTATCAATTTGTAGGTTCTAATCCATGTAATGAGTCTCACATACTGATTATGTTCAAGTCTTGTTCGCATGAATAAAGAAATAGATTTTCCGTATGTGATTAATGGTTTCACGTGCTTCAAAGTGTGCATGCTGAAATTCAGAAAAAAAACCCTCAAAACAACAAAAGATGTTATCTGTCTTCTCCTTTTAGGCACGATTATGGTGATTTATACAACTGGGAAGGCCAGTTGTTACAACAACTGTTTTTTTCCATAACTCCAAAAACTTCAGAGTGTGTGTTATTTTAGTTATGTAAGTTGCCATTAATTAGAAACGATTAAAAGATTGTGACAGGTTAGAAAAAAATGTCATTTGTTTAAGTATGACCTAAAGAACATCTAGTTTGGATGATTAGCAACAATACATGATATTTTGTTAATTGCAGTATTTCTTAGAGTCTTAGTGTGGAAATTCCCATAAGTGAACTTTATAGACTTTATAAAACTCAATAGAAATCTCAAGTAAAATTTTCTCCAGTTTCCATTTGCTCCATGACAGGCTTGTGAAATTAAAAAGAAATTGAAGTTTTATTTTGTTAATTTCAAAGAATTGTAACCAAGATTTGGATAGAATCTGTATTATTTCGCCATGATGCATCTTACAATTTAAAATTTTTATTAGTCTTACAAAAGTCAGCTGTTGACAGTGAACTGTGTCAGGTTTTCATCTTTTAAGTTATTTAAAATTACATTTCTGTTCATGTTCTCACCGAGCAACCAGAATGTTATTTAACCAAGAAGTTAAACCGTGCCCACAGAAGTCTGCTATTGCATGTACAACATCATTCAGTGTTTCTTGAAAGTCCGTAGAGAGAGGAGAAGACTGTCGAGCAGAAATAACCATTATGATTATTCATTTTGATAATTACAGTTATTGTAAAAAAAAAAAAAAATGTACTGAGTGTCTGTGTCTGGTAAGACCCTTCCATAAATTGTGGGTTTTTCTGGCCTCAGAAGTGAAGCTCAGAAGAGGTGGCCTCCCAAAACCATGGGCCACTTCATTGTGGTTTTGAAAGGAATACACTTGAAATAATCCCAGGCTTGGATTGTTAGCCAAGTGTAGGAATTTAAAGTTTGAGATGGGGGTCCAAGTCAATCCCCAGGTTAGCAGCAGCTTCATTGCCACCTTTGGATTATTTGTTTCTGGGTAAAACACCTGTCAGTGCAGCAAAACCACTGGCTGTCTAAACTCTCATGTGAAAGCAGAATGAAATATTTGTGCCCTAGGAGGGAGCCTGGATTTTTCCCCAGCTGTACTCCCTCGTACCTATATTTTTATGAGACAGGAAAGGTTCTGTGTGACCTTGTGAACACCAGGTTGATTTCCCTCTCTCTGTCATTTTCAGCCGAGATTCAAACCCTTGTGAACAGATCGAGGTGCAGCAGTGGTCACCAGAATAAGTTGCATTTAAACATATTATCTGCTGTATTTAAAAATATATATATATTCCTAGGCTTGTGCGCCTGTAAATTTCACAGTGATTAGTAAGTATTTCTCCACCACCATCAGAGGCTTGAATGGCTCCCGAGTCTCATCACCACTGCTCCTCTGGCAGAAGGAAGGTTCTGTTGTACCAAATCTTCATGGATTTTGACTGGTTTTGTGAAACTTTTTCATTGGGCCATGCCATGCAGAAGTTGACCAAGTGCAAGTATATTTTTTAGGTGTCCTGTAGACAGTAAGACAGCGTGGTCACTGGAAAGAGTTGAAACTGGGACCTGAGAGTCTTCTTCTGCCTCTCTTCTTATTTTGGGTGTTTGGCAATTTTTTGTGGCTATACTCTTGCTTTGTGCAGGCTGGAAGTCCTGGTCCTTCAGAGCAGTATTTCGTGAGGTTGTGTCTGCTGCAGTTAGGAGCTGAGCTAGCTGACATCTTCCGTTTCCCATTGTCACCAGGTTCTTTATGAACACATTGCTGCAGGAATGTTCTTGAGAAAGTCTGTAGTTAAAACACTTGAGCAGCTATTTTACCTGCTCAGTAGTGAGGCTGGTGTTCCTTTCCATCAGCCTGGTTTCCTGCTGCTCCACGGCTGACCTGGATCCAGGTGGTTTCTATCACAGCTTTGCACAGGGTCTCCTAAAGTGCAAAGAAAAAGCTTTAATATTGCTTTAACTCTGCAGGATTTGAGCAAGATTTTTGACATTTTGAACTAATCTTCAGCGATGTTTGGGCAAAACATGCTGGACACTCTCCAGGTTGTAAAGATTTTGACCTTGGTGCAGCAAATAAATGAAATAAATATAAACATTGAGGTCCAGACATGAATCAGGGTGAATTTGAAAGTCCTGGAAAATTAGTCAAAAGGCCAGCATCAACACTCAGATCCTTCTTCAATTTTTTTGACTTTGTGATTTTTATTTTTTGATTTTCAGTTACTTGGTGTTTTTGGTCTTCTTGTGTGATTTGTCATTCATTGTCATATTTGTCTAGAGATTTTACATTTAACAAAATCATAGTTTATATATACTTCTTACCATTACTTAGTAATTTGTTTTAAAAATAAGGCTTGTTTTAGTTGTGCTGAATGGAGGCCATGTTCAGTGTGATGTGAAAAAGATTTTATCCCTGTTTATAAGGGAAATATGGATAGTGATATAATTTGGATCTAGAAAAATGCAGTATACCTTTGGGATAAACTGGTTTCCATGACAACACTTCCTTTTGTATTTTTTAGGCTAGAAATGATGAGCAGAAGCTGTTTTATTCAGCAGTGGTTAGGTCAGTCTTTGGTTTTGGTTGATTAAACAATGCCAGAATACCCAAAATTGCTTGCCTTGTGGCCTCCATGTAACCTGGCTGCAGCAGAGAAATAGATTAGAAGGGCCCTATCCTAAAGGGAATTGGCTAAATATTGGCAATAGTTTTACACTGATCATTGCTCAGCATGGAAACAAATGGATAGTCTTCCTTTTTCCAGTTCTGTGCTCCTCTAATCAATCTTTCCAGTGCAGCAGTCAAGTTCAAGGTGCATTGAGTTCTGTGAGTGCCTTAAAGCATTGTGAACCTGGGCATTTAGTTTCAAATATCCTAATGACCCAGACTAAATTGCAATCTTTGGCCTTCTAGTTTTTCTTAATCTTTGCTGATCTACTGTAAATTGTTGTCATATCCTGTGCACATACAAATATTGCAAAAAAGGTCCCACAGTGAATTCTCCCAAATCCTCCTGACTCCATTGATTTATTTCTCCCCATGGTTGTGAAATTCCTGTTGATGTTAATGAGGTTCCCATAGATAATACAATGGCATTAAGTTTTTTCTTATATAGGTGTAAAATAAATTAAATATAATGATGCAAGTGACCTCGTTTGATGAGAAGAGGATGCTAATTTTCTAAATCGGTTCAGAGGTGGAGAACTGATTTGCCATATTTCAGAAGACTTCTACCTGCTTTAGTTTTGTTACAAATCCATAATTTCTACAGCTGCAGAATGTGTTCACCACGTATGACTCTGCAGACTGTCACTGTGCAAGTTTTCTTGTGTAAAATCTGGTTTTTTGGGGTGTATCCCTTCTCATTATGAAGGCTCTTCAGATGTTGTCACGGGTTGTAAGATTTCAGTTTCTTTTCTTTTTTTAATCTGATCATGGAGGGTGTGAGTTGTAGACATGCTTTTAATATTGCTTCTTCAGATGAAAAAAAGAGAGCACCCTTTAGATTTAATAGATTTTCATTGATTTTTGTACTTTTCTCATAAAGCCATTAGCACAGCACCTTGGCAGAATGTGATAATGTTTTAGCATCAGATGAGACTGTGGCTTCAGTTATTTATCAGGGATTCAAGTATTCTCAAATAGTTCTTCAGCCTCTGAGAAATCCAAATAGTAAGTGATAATTAAAAGCTGATTTTTAAAAATAATCTAAAAATAATATATTTTATAATTTTGTTTTTAGGGCTTGCTTTGTATAACTTCATTTTCATACCTGTTCAGTTAAAGACTTAACCATGTCTTCAAACTAAATTAGGCTTAATTATGAAGAAAAGGCACTATTGATAATTTAATAATCATGGCATATTTGTACTTTCCTTTGTAGTTTACATTTCCAGGGAGTTATTTTTGCCTTCCTCTCTTTAGAATTGGAGAAGAACTTACTATTTCATGTTCTTTTCAAGCTTATATAAACTTCATACCTTCACAATACTTAAAAATATTTTTATTTACCAGCTGCTTTTTTTTCCTCTGTGTTTAGATCCTCAGACCACAACATACCATTGAATTGGAACTTGGCTCAGTAGGATTCTTCTTAAAAGTGGATTATTTAGTATTTAATTATTTAAGTTTTGAGCCCTGGTCATCTTGGTATCTTCAAAGTTTGAAGTGAGTGGAGTTTCAGTGAAATCCTTCGAAAAAGAAGTATTGAAATAGGAGAATCCTTAGGAAGCAACACGAAGAATATTATTTATCAAACAAAAAGCCTCACTTTGTTTTTGGGCTTCGCTTCACAGAGTTCTGAGCTGCACAACCAGCCTTGGAATGTCTTTGTGAGGCCAACAAATGTATCTATTTGATATATTTCTGTTCCAAGCGTGATGGAAAACCATCTCTTTTCAAAACTCTGCTTGGACTGTGCCCATTACCCAAGGAAGCTCTTTAAGGACCATTTGTTTTATTTGCCACAATTTTAGTCTTCTGCATCAGATGACAGCTATTCATGTAGAACTTACTTTGTTTTCTTTTTCTTAAGGTGTTACCATGTATTTAATTGGAATTACCCTTTGTACCCTTAGCATGTACAGTGCTTAATTCCTTTTAAAGTATGTTTATTGTTAATTGAATATTGACCAAAATTAATACAAGATCTTGTTAACTGAGATGATTTAATGCACAATGCACAGACTGAAGTACAGATAATTCCATTTGGGCATCACAAAAAGCTGTTATACTGTGGCAGCAGTAACAATTAAATGTGACTCCAGCTGCTTCTCCCAGAAGAGAAGTGGTACCTTTTGGGTGTGGTGATCAACCAGAACCAAGTGTGGGTAAAACCCTGCCTTGTCTTTCTATCTTTTCATCATAATCCTTGAAGTTTATTCTTTTATCCCTTCAAATGAGGCAACTTCCAAGTTTCTGGAACAAAAAAAGAAATCTGAAGATGCCTCAGTGGGAGGTGTACTTTTTAATGCTGACCAAGACCCTCATGTGGTCGCTGATTTTGCAGAGAGCCTCTCAAGGCCAGCTATGCTCACACTTGGGCACAGCCACGAGGGTCAGGGGTCCAGCTGGAGGGGCTTTTCATGGTGCAAAGGCTTATACTACAGCCCTTTCATTCCTCCCACCAACACAATCTTCAAGCAAATGTTTGAAACAAATGTGTTTTAAAGTTCTTCTCAAGACCTCATTGGGAGAGGGAATCTCTGAAATGGGTTTGAAACCATCCCAGGCAAGAGCTTCTGGGGCCTGTGGGGGTCTGTCACACACTGGTTAACATTTATGAAAAATAAAGGAAAAGGTTGTACCAGAAGACCAACAAAGAGTTTCTCTTAAGATGTTGAGTTGTTCCTTCGACCTTTCTAAAATCATCCCTCAGAACTCTTAATTTCGGTCACTCACTGCAGTAAAAAGGATCAGATGTTCCCTGCCCTGAGTTTTGTCTGACCTTAGTACCTGCTTGTAAGTCATAAATTAAATAATTTTGGGATAAGAAGTTCTTCTTCCAACATAACTTAATTTGAATGAAATTGACATAAATCTCATTAAGTGAGATTTAGCTGGGACAGATGCAAGCAATGTAGATGGATGTAAGTGCACTCTCTTCCCTTAAATTCTGGGAAGGTTTAACAATTCAACTTGCGCTGTTTCATAAAAAGAACTTTATCCTAGGGGTTTATTTCCTTTGCTACCAGGCAGTAAGAAGAGTCCAGCTGTACTAATTTTGTATTTACTCCACCTCTCTCCTCCAGTGTTAGCTAGCAATACTGTAATTACAGGGCTTTTGTTTTTCTCCCTGCTGAATGAATTTAATAATTTCTGTTCAAGATATAGGTATTTTTTCTGTGGCATCTGTGATCCCGGGCATTTCTTTGTAAGAAAAGCTAGTGATGTCCCACCCTTAATGTTTCCTTTCCTGCTGCTGAGGGAAGAGGAAGGAGTTGACANATTTCTATTAAGATACTCCTCATTGTTATTACTAAACCAAAGAAACTGTTATTTATTTAAATATATAATGGTTGTGCAAGATTGTAGGAAACTGTTAGGAACCATTAAATAACAAGGTGACTTTTCAGGGAAGCTTGATTTGCTCTTTTTGAAAATATGTGCCAGGAGAGGCTTTAGTTTTATTTTGATTAAAGTTTTCCTCTGGTTATAGTTTTCTTCTCCCTTCCTTATTTATTATTTAAATTTTGGATAGCCATTGCTATGAAGCTGAAAAAGTTGTTACTGTTATGTACCAGTGCTCAAAGTGTTGGATTTAGCTTCAAAACAACCCTCTACTATGCTTGTATTAACTGTAAATATTAAAATTTCTGTTTCAGTGATATTATTTGAAGTCTTAATTGCAGCAGTAAAGCACAACTTGACTCAGTTTGTCAGAACTGAGATGTCTTACTTCTGGAAATTTGGTGCAGAAGGTTTTTGCTGTATCATGTGGCTCTGAAACAGTGATTTAGTGCTACATAAATGCTGGGCTTATGCCTTATAAAGGAATCAAAGCGGTGTAGAACAGGTGGGTCTCTCCCTGAGAAAAAGTACGAGGACAAAATGAACCTCATTTTAAATAAGGTTTTAAATATTTTCTGAGCTCTGATGGAATCAATGTTCAGTGTTTTCCCTCTTCTGAAGCAAAAACGGTGCACTTAGAAATTCTGAACTCTGAAACTGCCAGCTCTGGAGTTCGGAATATACAATGGGAATGAAAAATTTCTATCTTTAGGCTTGGTGTGGGAGGCATTCTTTGAATATTCGTATCTTAATTTCAAAGACGTTGAATACCATCAAGATAAACAGATTTCTGTGCCCAGCACTTTGGGGATCTCCAGGTGAAAGGAAACTTGCTCTTCATATGGATATTAAGTGACAGTGTCAGTATGATACGCCAAAAATTACAAATGGATATGAAGCAGTTCTGATTTTTTTTTTTAGCCTACTGGAGCAGTTCTCTGAACAAAAAGCAAGACAGGGTGTGTGAAATGAATGATAATATAAGGGTTTGAGAGTAATTATTGCTTCATTATTTCTTTCCAGAAAGGGAAAAGACTGCTAGAATAAAGTTTTCTTGTTGTCTTTGTCCTCACCTTTTAGAATACTTACATTTTATCTGTATCTAGGGATGCAGAGTTTGTATTTTGGGCTGGGGCTGGCAGGCTAAGAGCATCATCTGCAGGCCAGATGAAGGGCTGTGCCCAGGGGAATGCCAAAGTTTAAAAATTCCTGTGCTACATAAAAAGCCTTTTTTATCATGGGGTGATCCTTAGTCCCTATTGCAGTGTTTGCAACATGTTATCAGAAAAATAAAACAAATAAATCAAACAAAAGCAGAGAAATTGAATGGTTTAGTGCCTTCATTTCTAAATGTAATGTTCATTGCCTTCTAAATGAAGGAAAACATGGTTGTCAAGTAGTAAGGCAACAATCTGGGGGGTTCTGTGAAGGTTAGATTTTGTTCCTGCTTAGCTGCATCTGATAAGAAAAATTGTGGATAAATGTTCTGTGAATTTACTATTTTGGCCTGGTCTTAGGACAGTGTGCTGATATCAGGAGCCACAGATGCAGAGGGGCTGTGCCGGGAGAAGCTGGGAATGGTTGCATGTTTGGCAGGTGATTAATGACAGACTCTGTGAGGAGTGTGAAAAAACATGCTCAAACAGATATATTTGTGCTCAAATTTAGAGTATGTAGTGTTTTGAATGTGACAAAGAAATTTAAAAAAACCCAATCTCTTATTTTTAGGGGAAATTTTGGTTCATTTAGTGTTAATTCCTTGCAGAGTCATCCTGCTTTTCTCTGGAATTAACAGGAGCTGAAATTTAACCCTTCACTACCATTTAGTTTAGGAGAGGATGGGATGTGCAAGGTTTTGTGCTCGTGTGTACTTCTTATTTTGCTGGGAGTGATGTATTGTTTTTGTCGAAGAGTGGTGGTGTGCAGGTGTCCAGCTTAGGTAGGGTCCCCATGACAAAACCTGGCTGGTGCTGCTGGCCTCTGCCCAGCTCATCCTCCTGCTTCCTGGAGAATTCCTCTTGAATAATTTAAACATGTTTTGTTTTTCACAACACTCCGTAGGTATGTTCAGAACTGTGGCCAAAGGTGCTAGTTCTGGCTGAAATAATAGCTGTGCTTCTTAAATGGGTAAACAAATTAAAAAGAAGTNGTGTGGTTGCTCTTTGAAAAACAGTAACCTGTAATTCCTGTAATTAAATCCTGAGATTCCATATGCCCTGTGTCATGGTGGTGCCTTGATACATCTCGATTTCCTTGGAACACAAAAATCTGAGTGTCTCAGCTGCTGGTGAAAAGTGAACATCCAGTGTCAGACACACTCTGAAATGTCTCAGTGTGATTATGAAATGGTCCTACTTTATTGTATAAGCACAATAAAACAACAGAGCTATTGTAACACAGGAAGAGGATGTGTGAAGGTAAAATTATGTCAGTTACGCTTTTAATTACTTTGTTTTCTACACCTTTATGTCTTGTCTGAAATTAAAACTCTCCGATTGGCACATAAATTATTCTGAGCCATAGTTTAGATACAGATACTGTTACAGTGTACAGAAGCTGGAGAAACTGTGGCAGGAAATCCCTCTATTCTCATTAGTTTTATCTTTTTGGATGAGGACTGTGCCTGTAGCAGAGACAGGGTACCAGGAAGGACACTTTTATTCCCCATTCGTTTTTGCCAGTAAGAGTTAAACTCAAAAATGTGGTTTGTTTTTCCAGACTCCCATTAAATCTTAGCAACTTAAGTAAATCAAAAGGGGTAAAAATGACTGGTAGATTGAGGAATTGGGAGGAGCCTAAAGAAGGCAAGAAAACAAGATTTGTTGGATAGGAAAGACAAGGGAGTGAGAACAGAATAAGACAAAGCAAAAAGGTAGATTTTCCAGGTGCTGCAGCAGTCACTGTTGGTCATGCTGGGGTGGTCAGAAAAGCTCAGCTCATGCTGAATTGCTCTAAACTCATTTATTTTGTTTGTTTAGTGCCCCTTTGCTGGGAAGGTTTGCTCCTGTGAAGATTGAAAACAGGTGCAAAACTTCACTCCTCTGTATTTTTTCTTTTAACTTCAGATGGTCCTCACTTACATTTTTGCAGAGTTGCTCCTAAAATTACTTACTGTAACTTGATTTAAAAAACAACATGCCAAGAACGAATTGAAGTAACTACAGTCCAAAGTACCTAATATAGATGAACTACATGGAAAACTTGATGATTTTTACACAAGTCTTAATATTGACACAAAAATATTTACATTCTGATTGCTGAAAAAGCTATTGCATCTTTAAAATAGTGCTGAATGTTAATAACACAGCCAGGTCAGTCACTAAACTTCCATGAATCTGGTGTTGGGTATTTTGTTTATTTTTCAGCTTCTGGATATTTCCCGGGTTGGGAAATCCCTCAGTCTAAAAAATAACCAAAACAAACTGAATAATAAAAGCCAAAATTTTGGCTTTTATGAAACAGCCTCTTAAATTCAGAACAATAAAGCAAAATGAACAGCACAAGCACATGGAAAACATTCCTTACAAGGAACTGCTTTATCTCCTGACATGTTCTCCCAGAGGAAGTGATGAAATTGTGGCTGATTTGGGGTGGTTTGAGTGCAGGATGGAGGAGGCACAGGCAGTGAGGTGGTGCCTCAGGGCAGCTGACCTGGTATTCTTGGTCCATCCAGAGATGGAATTCAGGTTTAATCCTGGAGCTGTTCAGCCCCTGGTTGCTCACGTAGGGCCATTCTTTATATTAATGTGCTTCTCCTTTATTCAGGAAGTGTCTAATGGCGTTGGGGGGAGGGGAAACTCATTAGCTTCCTTCCTGAGTAATATAATTTTTATTTCCTGTTGTAGCAGCAGCCTCAGCCAAAAGCAACAGCCTAAAAAGTGCATGGGGGAGGGTTGCCTGTGCAAAGCATTCCCATCTCTGGAGTGAAATGCTGCTTACAAGGCTTCCGAGACCAGTGAACAGTCTTAAGATGCCCTTTGGCAGTCAGATTTTGAACTTTCTGCCCTTTCTTCTTTAATTATGGGGATGGAGGTGACTCAGAACTGCAATAATGGGAGCATCTGCATTTATGTTCCCCATCCCTCTGTCCGCCTGAGACCCCTTAAGGTCACCCTAAAAGCTTGGAGCTTCTCCCAGCTCCAGGCATTGGTGTGACTGGTTGGGTTGGAGCCTGGCCAGGTTTGGGGTTTTGGAGGTGCCCTGTGTCTCCCTGCAAGTACCACACATCTTTCACTTCATGTTCCAGCCCTGGCACAGCTTAAATTGGAAAACACCAGGCAGCCTTTCCTTGCCTCCTGCAATTTTGTCTTGGCAGTGTAGTGCAGCAAAACCTCTTTTTATTTCATTTTAAAACCTTGTTTCCTGCTCCAAAATAACCAATATACTCAAAACTTGAGTGCTTGAGGAACACCACAGGAATAGGCACTGGTAGAATTGAGGGTTGTTGAGGATTGAGAAGGATTTAACAATTTCACTGAGAAAGGTAATAAGACACTGTTTGGGGTTTTTCTTTTACAGTGCTTTATCAAGTGAGCCTTTGTCATTGTCATGCTAAAAATGCACACATTGTCCTGGGCATAAAGAAGGATTTTAAAAATAATTGAAAAACCTGTACAAGTTCATTCCTGTGGCTGATAACAGTTTGTTTTTATTTTACCTGAAAAATAAAAAATTCTTTCCAAGCTTCATATTGTATATATATTTAAACTCATATATTTGTCACATTTTCACACATTTTGTTATACATTGTGTACATTGTGTTTTAGGGTGGTTTTCAATCTGAAAATTACAAGATGTTTCATGCAGTCTGCTCCAGCTAGACTTTCACCAATCTGAAGTAGTTGTGCTAAATGTGAATTTTGCTATGTATACAATTGCACAAAGTGTGCTGCAAACACAAGTTCAAACAGGAATAGCACCAAACTGGGGCCACTAAGGGCCCAGTTTCTTCTGTTATTCTTATAGTTTCTTCTATACAAACTTTGCACCTTTCTCTTGGATTGTCAGGCTGAAGTGGTAACATTTTAATTATGCAGCAGATGAAATACACCTGGCTAGGAATGAAATACTCCAGACATTTTAAAGAGACACCAAGTTGAGTGCATAGAAAAAGTAAGAACAGCCTCTGATGTGTATGATCTTGATTAGGAAAATATCCATGCAAATGGTAATCACAAGGAATGAGAAAAAAGGGTGTTTCTGGAAAACAGGTCCTGGAAAGTCCCTTCCATGGAGTGGTACTTGCAGGGGAAATCAAAGTGTTTTCTGTTCATTTCAATGAAGCTGGAGACGCAAGGGACATCAAGCACACAGGTGAGCAGCTCTGAGGTAATTGCAGGAAAGAAACTTCACCATCCCAGGAATCTGCAGTCCCTTTCATCAGCACTTGCTCTGTGCAGGCTATTAGGGTAGATGAGGCAGTTAAATAAAGTACAACAATTATCCACTGTTACCTGAAACTTAAATTTTGTCAGCTTTTGTAGGAAGCACGAATACCCCTCCCCTGGGACCCTCTGCCTGCAGAAACCTACTTATTTTTGTGTCATGGGCTGCAGTCCCCAGAGAGTGAAAAGACTGGAGTTGTTTTGAGGGATTGGAAGGCTTAGAACTGAAAGTGAAGAAGAGGCAATAGTGGAATGGGGGAGCTTCAGAATTCTGTGCCCTGGCTGCTGTTTAGAGCAGTCCCAATAAAAGCCACATTTTCCTCCTCCTGGAAACTGCCTCTGTCATAGTTTAGTATGGGGAGAATGCTTCAAATTGACTTCAATTCTCATTTTCTCTCATTTTCAGCCTGTACATTGCATAGTTCTCATTCTCGTGTGTTTTAACCCGAGTTTAAACTTAATTCCAAAGACGACGTTGGCCAGGGGGCTGTTCAAGTGGCACATGGGTGACTGCTGCTCTCCTGTAGATAATTTTTTTAAATAACAGAGCTAAACTGGATCTGTCTGTACTTTCCCTTCTGTAAGCCTCTCTGTGTTAGCTGAGGAGGAAGCCAATTTTTTATATATAGTGAAATATGGATTATTGCAACCACTAAGTGCTCACATTAATCTCTGGCATTTTAGGCCGTCTTGGACACAGTGCTGAGGTGAAGGTGACCCTGACAGGTCTGCATTCACAGATTCAGTCAGGGACCTTGGGAAAACAGGCTTGCTTTTGTTTTGGATCAGTGTAATGTGACCTGATTTATTTATATAAACAAGGGGGCTTATACTTTCTCTACTTTAACATTCCTTCCCTGCAAAATTTGCATTTTTAGTGAAGATACATATACACATAATTCTCATTTAAACCTAGCCTGTTTCTATATGCAATCTGTGCATATATATATAAAACTGTTTATGAGGGGAATTTTTCATACCATATTCCTGGGTTTAGCTGATGTTTTTTTTAATGAAGTGCAATGAAGAATTACATGGTAAAGCAGAAGTTTCAGCAGTCATTCTAGCATCAGCTGAATTTTGAATCTTGTTCTTGTATAAGATAATGTATTTTAAAATACACTGTCAGTGTTGCTGTTTTCTGTGTGGGTGACCCAGTAGTACATGGACCAGCCAGGTGGAATAGCTGTGCATGGATCACCATTCCTTCCGTGTCTGTGTGAGCAGCACCTAAAAACCCGAATAATAATACAATAAACAAAAGAATAAGGTTTTAAATGTGTGCTTAAGAGCTGTAGGAGATAGTTAACCCTGAAAGATTCAAGCTCTCATTATCACTGCTATGGATTTTCACACCACAGGGTGTAAAATAATTGGTTCCCTGAGGAGGAGCCACCTGAGACAGGTTCATCTGTGTGAACTTAGGGACCAGGAGGTTTGGTCATGTTTGGAGCCAGGGCTTTTCCTGAGCCAGAGCTGTTTCTCCTTGCGCCAACCCTCACCAGCCCTGGGGTGTGTGCTGGGCACTTGCAGACTTTGTTTTCTTGGATCAACTTCCCAAAGAAAGGGAATTAAGGTGGGTTTTGTGTTGTTTTTTTTTTTTTTTTTCAAAAGGACATCCAAAAAACAGGTTCTTGGAGAACTGAGCCCTGCTCTGCCTCTGCTATCTGTGGAGGGGGGATGGATGGATGGATG
>VWYO01012250.1:83583-95479 GCA_013400275.1 Rhadina sibilatrix | reverse complement strand
AAAAAAACACCAAAAAAAACCCCAACACCTTACAAAAGCCACAAACAAACACAACATAAACTCCCCAACCTGTTTTCTTTCCCAGGGGCAATTTTTTCCTCACTTCTTCATCATCCCCCAAAACAGGATTGATTGACTTTGATGTGAAACTTTAACCCCCTTTAGATTCTCCCACGAAACTTTCTGCTGTGCTGGGAAAGTGGTGAAAATTAATGAGGAATTCTAAGTCCAGTTTTGTTAAATATGGTCACACTTAGGTCTGTCTTATTCTGTGAAAGGAAGAACTGGAAAACAGGAAGTGTAGAAGCTTTTGTAAGAGGTGTTCTAATATATCTGTGTTTTTCCATCTGAACTTTTCCTTCTCTGATGAATGGTAGACTATTTAGAGAAACTGTCAAAAAGTAGTAAGGCAGGGAACAAAAAGTTCCCTAACAGCTTTCAGAGTTTAAGTTTAAAAAGGATAGTCTGACCATTTGCTCTCCTTTCATTTGTGCCAGAATTGCTGCCAGTGTATATCTGTGGTATCTCATTAATGGAAATGAAAAATGACTAGTTTTGATCCCAGTAAGGTCCAGTAAGGTGCAGGGGAAAACCATTCATCTGGTTCAATTAACTCAGGAATTCAAGTTACACCTCTTGACTATAAAATCCAAAACTATCCTTTGCTCTGAATATAGAGTTCTTAACAAAGCAGAGTCTGAATGAGGACAGGAGAAAATAAACTTCACACTGCCTGTTTTGAAAATGACAGGTTAAATCCTCAAAGATGCTGCACATCTGCAAGTCCCATAGCAAAATGTTATCCTACTAAATGCTTAGCTCCTCTACTTTCCAGGATTTGGACCTTTCCTTCTGCATTAGAGAAACTTATGTTGCTCATGCCAGTTTGAATTCTGCTGAAAGGAAGGAAGATACTGTTTGAGCCTTGAGGTCGGAATGAGAGGTGATTTTTTTTTTTTTTGGTTGGTTGTGTTATTTTTGTTTTTTGGGGTTTTTTTTGTGGTTTTTTTTTTTTTTTTGTTGTTGTTGTTGTTGTTTTTTGTGGGGTTTTTTTGGTTTTTTTTTTTGTTTGTTTGTTTTTGTTTGTTTTTTGGTTTTTTTGTTTGTTTTTTGTTTTTTGTTTTTGTTTTTGTTTTTGAAACTCTGTGCCTGTAAAGCAAGGATGATAATACCTGTGAAGTGTGAGGATGGGTGCTATGAAAATGGGATCAGTATACACTCAGATTCCTTTAGTTTCTCTAATTTGTTTATCATATGCATCTATGTAGGTTTCTAGCTACATCCAGTCTAATATGCACTTACCAATTTTTTTCATTTTGGCTTTATTTTTTCCCCATTGGGATATTTAGCATCAACTGTAGTATTGGATTCATCTTGGTGTTAAGGATTTCACTGAAATTCTCTTACTGTGAATTCTTATTCCCTTATCTGGGATAGGAATTGCCAAGAAGGACTTCTCTAAAGTACTTTTCAGTGATTCACTCTCACATTCTCTATCAGCAATTCATCCAGTTTCCAGAAATGTTGGGCAGAGAAGTGGAACAATGAAAACTACCTCATGGACAATTTGTTACTGTTGCTGTTTTTATTTTTGCCTAAGATTCTATTAGAGTTAAGTATGCTATGACAGCTGGAGGTCCAATCTTTCAGATAGAAACTGCCAGATTTGAATATAACTATTGTAAAGAGAGAGATGAAAATACAAATCTGAGGGTTAAATCTCTGATGGTGAATCTTATCTCAGTGGCTGAATGCATCCATAGTAGCCCTGTGAAAATTGTTTCTCTTTCTATGTTAATCAAAAAGCAAACAGACAAAAAGTAGTGATGATGGGGAATTGAATGCTGAAATGATTGCCTTATAAAGTAATAATAAAAAAAGAAAGGGGGAAATCTCCGAAGCTCCTATTGAAATTACAAGTTTAAAACAATGGTAGGATTTCACCAGTGCAACCAGATAAGAAATTCCAGTTTTTGACTGATATGCTAATGTAAGAAGCTCACAATTAAAGGGAACTTTCCATTCTTAAATTTTACATGTTCAATTAATAAGGTCTATCATCGAACCTAGAGCCTCTTCTTAATTTGTAAAACATTTTCACTGATGGAAGTCAAGTAGTCACTCAGTCAAGGAAAATTTAAGGAAAACTTCAATTTAAGGAAAACTTAAAGCAGAGAATAGCGTGTCAGCATCCCATACTTTTCAAGGAATTTTCACTTCTGTTTTTGAAATAGCCAGCCCAGCTCAGCACTGTCATTAAATATGATTGGAGGGAAAAATCAAACAAACAAACAAACAAACAAACAACAAAAAAAAGTGTTTTTTTTTCTCTGTTCTTTTTGTCAAGGGTCTGGATAGGTCACAGGAGTAACTTATCTATTTCTTCATGCATGACAAGGCAAGAGCTCTTTAAACCTTCCTGCTTCTGTGTCTTGGTTTGAAAGACAGGTGTCTGCTAAGGAAGAGCAGGGCCTCCCTAGGAAATTGAGAATTCAAATCCCCTCCCTCCAAATTATTATAATTTAGAAAATTAAAGGGGCTTTCAGGCAGAGGTATGGGGATAGTAATAGCAGTTCTTTACTAGTATGTATAACAAGGCAAACAAACAACAACAACTACAGCATTAATAGTAAACAGAACCAGGAACCTCGAGGGGCTTTGTTTCACAAAGCCCGGGGCAGTCTGATCTCTTGGGACTCCGAGAGCACCAAGCTGGAACGGTGGAAAATCCCGGGCTGGTGGATGAGATAAATCAGAAGCTCCGCCGGTGGCAGCTGGAACAGGAGGGATGTCCCAGCAGGGCAGGGGGTGCGGGGCCATAGAGCAGCAAAAAGCCTCCAAGCAGGGCCCAAGAAACAGCCTGGGTGGGACAGGGCCGGCCCAGCTCCGGCAGGGCAGGAGGAGGCAGCTCAGAGTTCAGGGCACACGAGCAGATGGTGGTAGATTTTCTCAGGATCGGACCCGGTGGGACAGTGAACTCCTCCTGCAATGAGCAGCAGCCTGGCCATCCTCTCTCTGATGCCGAGAGCAAGAGAAGGAAGCTGTCCCCAGCCCTGTCCTCTACCTGCCCCCAGCCCTGTCCTTCCCCTGCCCCAAAGTGATCGTTCCCTGCCTGACTTTTGGCCACCTCCTTGTTTTGGTCAAGCACTCATATGGACCCAGTAGTTAGTGTCTTAGCAACTTTATGGGGAAAAAGAATCTCTACGTAAAAAAGGAACAAACCTAACCCCCAAAATTCTGGAAGAAAAGGAAACAATGAGGTAAATTAAGGCAACCTAAGCCAAAATATCCAAAGAGTGTAAAGATATTTGGTTTTATATTATACTTAAAAAGAGTAGATTAGAATGGTACCTGAAGGATCGAAATTACCAGTATTTATACAATGATATATCAGAGTATTTAGGATGTCTGAGATTCTTAATTATAATTAGTTTTAATGAAGTCAGTAGAACCATTGAGATAACCCTAGTTCAGATAGTTGAAATTATGTAAGACAGTAGTTTGCTAGAATAAGTGGTGTATGTCCATTTACTCTGTCTGTCATATGGAAATAAGGATAATAACTTTCCCATAATCTTAAAATATTATCAAGATAAAATCTCTTGGAATCCAGGTGCCATGTTGATAAGATATCACATCTGTATTATATTTATGATTCTCTCTTCACCTGAAAAAGTTCTCTTTCATTTTGTTATTCCATTTAAAGTGAAATATTTCCAGAACAATCAGCATTGTCTCATTTATATTTCTTGTTGGCAATTTTAAATTTAAGTGTTCCACTTCATTTTCATTGTAAAATCCTTGCTCTTGCATCATGTTCCACATATGACTGTTGAATTCTGAGCTTCAAAAGTTCTGTTTTTAAATGTAGTACTTTAGGTTAGTAATCAGAGACTATTTTGAAAATGTGGTGCCTACAGTACATATGAATATGCTAATCAGCTAAACCTAATAGTTCTCATTTGTATTAATGCAAATTAGGTGGCTGTACTTTCCACCAAATATTTTACTCAGTATTTATTAGAGAAATCAAAATCTCTTTCCACCCATAATAAGTCCTAATATTTCATCTTTACATTTTAAAGGGCATGTTTTATTTTAGCTTAATCTAATTTTATTGAACAAAATTATATCTAAAGGCAATATAAAGTTACATTTTTTTCCACGTCAAATAATAAAAATGGACTTTTAATTTTACATGAATTTTTCCTTTTGGTTGGTACATTTCAATTAAACCTCTCTTGTAATCCAAATGGTAGAACATACTTTGTGTTCATTTGGTCCTAGAGACTGGTATCCAGCTGTATTACTGGTGCCTCCTTCCCTGTACCATTTGTCCTTTTTCAACTCTCAATCTCAATTTACTCCCATGAAGAAAGATTGGGATTTTTCTGCTTACTCAAACAAGTACTGCACTAGCTGGAAATGAAACCACATGAGATCAGATGTACCCAGCTTTTGAAAACGAATAAGGATTGGTAAATATTCACAACAATCTGGGCTTGTTCTGGCCTGTGGATTCTGAATCTGGAGCTGTTACTCCGTCGAGTTTCCTTATTGAACACCAGGAGAGCCCTAGAGAAGAGGTGAAGCCCAAAGAGAAAATCTGTAAGAGCTATGTAGAGAAACCACCTCCGTTTTTCTAAGCACAGTAGTGTGCAAGACCATGCTGAAGTCTCTTATGATCTTTATCCATATAAATTTGTTATTAATAGCAAAAGTATTTTTTGCGTTAGCAACTTTCTCTTTTCCACGTGGAAACTATAGGACTGCTCTTTACTATATCATCCTTCAGAATTATATTAATTTTATTTCAGGACCATATGCCAGCCATTCTCTTCTGAAGTAGGAAAACAAAAGGAAGTCTGCCATTAATACTCAGAATGTTTCCAGCGGGACAATGACCAGCATGATGAAGAGAAAGACCTGAGTTTAAAGGAGCTGTTCCCACCCTCAACAGAGATGAGATAGAGCTTTGATGAGGCACCATGACTACACTTTCCAAAATCTCCCCATCCTCATGTGTGACTTGTCTAATAGGGACAGGACCAGCTATTCTTTGTTTTTTCTCAATCCCTAATTGCACAGTGGAACCTCACACCTGACTTGCCCATGCACACTATTGTAATTAAGATGATTAATAATATATGTTCTGCAGAGAAATAGCTAAGAGTAGCTTCCAAGGCTTGAAGCCTTGCACTTCTTTTCCAGCTTTAAATGTAGCTTTATACTTGATGGCTTTAACAACAACTGGTTCTGTGTCCAGTAGAACTAATGAAGCCTGATTTTCACTGGCATTGTGTCTTGTGGCCAGACCGTACTTTGTCAGGGAAGGTACAAGCCCTGATCCTTCAGCTGAGATGTTCAAATTCATATTCCTTCTCTGTGGGCTCTTTCAAGTCTAATGAGAATGGGCTCATGCTCATGAGTCACTGTCTTCAGTGGCCATGCTCATAGTTTCTCTGTTACTCAGATACTTCTTTTCTGAAGCTCGCAGTAATTTAATATCCTTGACACCTCCAACCCCCAGCTAAATTTGATTGAAATGAGCTAATCAGTCTGTAAAGTGAGACAGACAGACAAATAGGTAGAGATGCATGTGCTCTTTGACCATGATAAGCCTCATTTCCTTCAGAAACCCGAGTGAAAGAATAAAATTCATGATGCTTTCAGTTTAATTTTGGTTTTTTGTTTTTTTTTTTTTTTTTTTTTTCCTTTTTTTTTTTTTTCTTTTTTCCCAGGGCAAACTAACCCCAGCACTAAAAGCAGAGCAACCCTGACATTAGAGTTCAGGGAAAAAGGAAAAGGCAAGCTATTCCAGAGGGGGAAAAAATAAAGGAAAGGTTTTTGTTTGTTCGTTTGTTTTTTCTTTTTAACTGCAGTAGAAATCAAAACATGGAGTTTTTACGGAAAAAAAAAAAAATCTCCCTTTTTTTGTTTTTTTTTCTTTTTTCCTTTTTTTTTTTTTTTTTCCCTAGGAAGAAGGAAGAGATGGGAGCGAGGAGGAGGAAAAAAAAAAAGCTAAGCGACTGTCAGATCAGCTCAGGATCTCCATTAGAATGCAGAGTGCTCCAGAGTAATTACAAAACAGCTGTAATGGAAAATTGGTAGTCAAACCCATTTTCCACCAACTAGAACGGTGAATGGGCTCCATTATGTTCCTAATTCTCATTAACTTAATTTGCATAGGAAACAATGAAAGAATACCTAATGAGTTAGACTTAGCTAGCAGCAGATCGATACCCCTGTGAAAAGGGGTTCGACCCATAATTACAGGACATGTGGCAAAGCCAGAATGTTTCTCCTCTTACATAGGGGAGATGGAAAGGTTGGCCTCGCTGTTGTTATTTGTTTAAAGGCTGGAAATGTGGTGCCTATAGGGGCAGGAATTTGTTGCTGTTTGGAGGTGGAAGGGAGGGAGGGTTAGTTTTTTTCTTTCTCACTTTGTTCTGTGGCTTTTAGGAAGAAATTTATTATTTTACTTCCACTGCTGCCTTAAAGAAGGAAATTCTTTAAAAATTATCTTTTTAGTTTAATAGCTGTGATGTGCTGATACTGTACACTGAGGGCTGCAGACAGCACAGTCACTGCATGTGCTGGGCCAACTAAAACCTGGACAAATACACGTCATGTGTCATCATGCCCCAGACTTTGAGCCCAGCCAAAAGGCAGAGCCTGCTCACCTGGGTTCAGCTCTGTGCAAACACAATCACATGGTATTAAAGGACCAACAGATGTAAATACTGCTGGCTCAGGGTGCATGTGTGTCTCTTTGCAGTGTAATCCCAGGAAGGTCTCTGGTCAATTCCCGTTCTTGGCAGCACAGCTGTATTTGCAGTCTTGAACATGTACATTCAGCTCTCTGGCCTTTAACTCCTGCACATGGGACAAGGATAGTAAATCCCTGCTCTGGTTGAGATTCTATGCTATGTGGTAAGGCTCTGAATGATCTGAAAATTAAGGTAATCTGAATGAGGAATATTTACCCTGACAAGTAGAGACTGTGAGCAGGGTGGGATGCTGCCACTTCTGTATGTTGAGGCAATTTTTCTGTTTTTCATGATTTGTCAATCCTAGACCATAGTAGGTAGATTGTGCTTATAGATATCAATATAGCTACTGGAAGTGGTTGAATATTTCCCAAAGGTTACATAGCCTGATTTAGTACCTTTTATTCCTTCTGTGTGAAATTTCCCTTGTGAAGAAGACTCTTGGAGGGAAAAAAAAAAAAAAAAAAAAAAAAAAAAAAAAAAAAAAAAAAAAAAAAAAAAAAAAAAAAGAGAAATTCCATAAGCAGCATTATGTGAGTCCTCAAAAGAGTTTTAAATTAATGTTACCATATTTTTGTATGTACTGCAGCTGTGCAGTTCTCACAATGCCAGAGGGATCGTGCTCTGGCAGATTCTGTAAGAAATGCATTAAAAGAAAAGGTGACTGTCTTAACAGCCTCACAGTCCACCCAGAGCAGGAAAACAGAGGAAATTGTCCCATTCCCTTTTTCACAGACAGAGACCTGAGTCACTGAAGGATTCAGTGACAAGTCCAATGTCAGACTCAACTTCAAGTTGATGACTTATTAGTGCAACATCTTTCACGTATTATATAACTAAAAAAAATTATAGGATGCATAGATTTTGGTGTCCATTGTGCTATTTTTTTTTTTTTTTTTCCATAAGACATAAGAAAAAGGAAGTGGCACTGTGAAGACATTATGCTATGAAGGCATGCCCTAGCTGTAGGAATCTCTAGCAGACATTGTGTTCAATAGGACCTCAGGAAAACTTTGGGCTCATGTCAAAACTATACGTAAAGGTTGGGCATTGGAAAAGGAAGGCTTTTAGCCTAAAAATCATTCCATCTTAGAAGGGATGAGTGATTGTACAGTTGTGAGATCTTCAGGAAGTGGCAATAAGTGGCAACAATCAGGAAAACATCTCCATTATAATGTTATATGACAGGGAAGGGTAACAGTTTTGCTCTCAATGGGGTGGGGCTTATCTGCAGACCCAAAGGAGCAATGAGGTGACCAGTGGATTCTGCTTCATTTCCCCAAGGCAGGGGTCAGCAGGTGGCACTCACACACAGACTCAGGAGGTGCCAATGCCACTAGAGTAGTGGCAAGTTTCTCTTTTTAGAAATGCTGCATCATTCTTAGATCTTTGCTGCAGTTCCTTTGTGGGAAACTGTGGCAAACAGCTCAGGAAGGGGTTTTTTTTTTCTGTCATAGCATTTCTGACTTAAGAGAGAATTGTTCTTTGGGAAGTGGTTTGAAGTCCCTGAAAGCCGGATGGTCCAAACTCTGATTTTATCATTTCTGTTAAATAAGTAACATATATAATATCAATACATTATCAAGCTGAACCCCTATATAGAGTTATGAATTCTTCCTTCAGCTGCAAGGCCAAGATACATGCAAGACCAAGATAAATATGAGAATGTATCACTGCAGTGAGAAGCATTACTGTTCAATGTTACTCAATCTCTTAAAAAAAAACCCTCTTTTTTTGTTTTCTTTGCAAATGTTTATTATTGCCCAATTTCTCATATGTTTTAAAATAGAGAACCTTCTTGGAAGTCAATACTATTTTTTTCCCATTTATATGCTGGTCATATGTGATGATTGTAAGTTTGTAGCTGGGTAAAGAGGGTACGACAGTATTCTGGGCCTCTTGAGACCAGAGGTTCATCTGCTGTATAATTGACTCAGTGAGGGTACTTGGCAAAGTGATTTTGTCATTCTTTCCTCCCTTTCTCCTTTTTAATTGTTTTTCATCTTCTCTGTTCAGATGTCTCTGCTTCATGTTCTCACTCTTTCTAAATTTGATTTCATCACAACAAATTAAAAAAAATCGTGCTAATTTAAAATAGATTATTCTGGATTTTGACTCAGGACAAAAGTCTTTTGTCCAGCTTTAGACTGTCAGCTTTGATTTGAAGGAACTCAAAGCAATCACTGCATTTAAAAAGATTATGGAAACCAAAAGACCAATCTTTCTGCAAGATAAAACCCTGAATTCACCCTTCACTGGTTGAACTAAACTCAGGATCAATGGCTAGTACTTGAGAGTTTCCTTCTGAATTATCGTTGCTTTGCATGACTAGTTACATTTGTTTAATTAAAGTAACATACCTGTACAGTAAATAGGCCATCATTGGGCAGTAACATAATATTGTAAAAGCACAGCAGTAATTGGATAGAGTAATGAAATGCATGCTGGTTTTTAGTGTTGTTTTGTTTTGTTTTAAGAAAATATAATGAGATTTCATCATTTTATATAAACAGGTAATTAGTTCTTAGAAATACTGGTGAATTATCTACAGATTTGAACTCTCAGCAAATATTTTATGTAGCCCAGCTGAAGAGGTAATAATGTTCTGTTTTAAATCTCTTGAAATTCAAACCTAAATGAGACCAGTATGAAATTAAGGTACTAGTAATAGCTGAAAGGATTCAGTTTATTTCAGGCTATCTGCCATAATGTCTACCATACTTGCGGGTGAATTTGTGTAGGTGACAACATGTTTCCCACTGCCTGGGCAGCACTGCACACAACTGCAAGCCATCATCCAACCAGATCACCGTACATGAGATTCCTTTTCCTTAGAATTTTCAGATTAACCTCTTTTTCATTCACCAAATGTGCCACAATATGGAGACACCTCCCATAAGTGGATGTTCCAAAACCAGATGTTTATGGTATTAGGAATATGTGTAGAAGAAAGGCGCCAGGTTCTGGTCTGGAGCTCTGGTCAATGCAGGTCTCCTTCTGGGCTAAGAGTGAATCTCTGTTCCTCACTTTTGGAAAATTAATTCTGTTCCCTTGATGTATCACAATCACGTCCTGATAGGGAAGGGTGAGGAGGGAGATAAAACACGTTAGCATAGGTTAACATTCAGAGGGTTTGGCAGGCAGGATCAGAAATCAGGGGATGCAACTGCCTGCATTGCGTCCTGAAAACTATCAATCTTCCTGCTCAGACAGTCCTGATGTTTAATTGATACATTTCTGCCTTCCCTATTGTTGTTAATATTTAAGCAGGTGAGCACAGCGGGCAATGGGCTGCTTGCAGTAGCCAGGTGGCCCTGTCAGCAGCCTGCTGCACTGATCACCTCCCTGGAAATTTGCATTGCTTTTGTTCTCCTCTGAATGTGCACCAATGGCCTAAATTTGAAAATGCAAACAAGCAAACATGTATCTAAACTTCCTCTGAAGGAAGCCTAACCCCCTTGAAGAAAGTTCCGCAGGGCCACCACTAGATTCTTTTATTCTTGCCTGTATATGTATTTTTTTTTTTCTTTCTGCCTTTTATTTGGCTTTCACTCTTGTTCTCAGCATTGCTTTCTTTCCTTTGTACTTTGATGTTCCTTTGGGGATGTGAAGAAGAAAAACAATAANTTTTTAAATATTTTTTAAATATTTAAGAAAATACCAAAAAGCTTATTTTATCTTTATGTCAATAAAATCTCTTCTTTGGCAGCCTGGCTAAAATGAAGACTGACTTGAAGCTTTCTCAGATCTTTGGACTTTCTCAGTTCATTCATGAACACCTCTGAGAAATTCTGGGCACAAATATAACATTTCCATGCACAAAACAATGTCCTGTCTTGAAGCTAGTACAGTCATCCGCAACTGAGGAGGTCTGAATTTAAATCACTATAAACACAGAGGAAAGCCAGACTGTGATCCAGCTACTGAGATTACAGCAAACTTACAACTACCATCTCGGCTAACTTGAAATAGCATTTGTGGCCATGAATGGAAGAAGGTGGCACTCATTCAAGCAATCCAGAATAAGGCATCTGTTTTCCTGAGAAAGGTAGCTTTAAGTCAGCTTAAAGACCAGTTTGCATGTGTTTTGCTCTGAGAACACAAACTCAAGTATTCATCTTTTTTTATGTATTCATTTAAATCTATTAAGCCCCATACCCTCAATATGTGCTGCGGTTTGATGTAAAAGCTGGTCCTGTTGTGTTCATCACTCTAGCCATTATACCCTTTGAAGTTTTAGAGTGCAGTAGAGAGTTAAAATAATTTCAAAGACTCCCAGTGCCTGAGATCTCCTGGTACTGAGAACAAGTATCATCCAAAGACCTGTGAATACCTTTATTACAGACAAATAGATCTATTTCTTTATCTGCTGTGATTTACCAAGAATCCTGGTGAGTTCTTATCCTGGCTTCTCTAATGGTGTGAAAGTCATTGTCCTTATGAATTTACTGGTTGGTTTTGATTTAGTTTGGTTTGGGGTTTTTTGTTATTACATATAGCTTATTCATTAGCAAAACAGGTTCCAAATATTCTGGTNAAAAAAAAAAACCCCAAAACCAACAAACACCTAAAAAACCCCCCAAACTCTGAGACATTTACAGTTTGTATTCATGCTAACTACACCTGCAAACAAACATGAGGGAGAAATACCAAGAAATACAGAGGCAGAAAGTCTAGGATACAGGGAACCATTATCCTTCCCTAGGGTCTCTGCCCTGAGAGCACAGCCTTCCAATCATCCAGAGCAAAAGGCACTCTACCTGACTTAATAGCTGGATCATTTTCTCTTCCCCCACCTCACTCTGGCTGTTTTCCAGAGCAGCAACCATGTTGCAGGCAACTGATACATTTGCTCTTGTCTAAGGGACAGTTGGCTCAGGTAAAGAGCCTCCAGCGTTCAATGATCAGCTGCTTGGTACAGAGTTAGATTAATGGAAGCAGTCTGTGGTTAGTGTTTGCCCAGTAATCACTAAAGTGTCTGGGCCCAAATTCTCCATCGTATAACACTTAGGCCCATAAGAATCTGTCCTTCCCCAGTCTCCTAGTACTATAGCTCAACAGCATGGGCACTCTGGACAGGTTTGAGCTCAAGTCCTCTGCTAGTAATGGTTTCATTTTATACAGAT
>VWYO01012250.1:62355-83261 GCA_013400275.1 Rhadina sibilatrix | reverse complement strand
CTGTTGTGTTCATCACTCTAGCCATTATACCCTTTGAAGTTTTAGAGTGCAGTAGAGAGTTAAAATAATTTCAAAGACTCCCAGTGCCTGAGATCTCCTGGTACTGAGAACAAGTATCATCCAAAGACCTGTGAATACCTTTATTACAGACAAATAGATCTATTTCTTTATCTGCTGTGATTTACCAAGAATCCTGGTGAGTTCTTATCCTGGCTTCTCTAATGGTGTGAAAGTCATTGTCCTTATGAATTTACTGGTTGGTTTTGATTTAGTTTGGTTTGGGGTTTTTTGTTATTACATATAGCTTATTCATTAGCAAAACAGGTTCCAAATATTCTGGTCCTTGTTTGACACAAGACACAGCTTGTTGTCCTGGCTAAATCTGTGGATCTGCAAGGATGTAAAGACAGTTCTAGTCGTCTATCTCTTTGTGTGGAATGCCAGATCGTGACAAAGATGTTCCCATTGCTGTATGAAAGTACACAAACCTGGATCGACCAAGATAGTGGAGGTACTGGATAGAAACAATGTCACCTGGAGAAATATCAAGTCTTAATCTTCTTCCACATTTCTTTGCTTTGTGACACAGAGTTTATGCTGTTAAGGAGTTAATAATAGCAGAAGTTCTCTGACCTCTGTGATTCTGAACCAAAATACATCACTTTTACCACAGATTCATTTTATAAATCAGGCACTGGGCAGTCAAAGGTTCCTTTGTATTCATTTTATTACATCTTCTGCATTCTCTATTTTTTGTATGACGGCAATTTTACCTTCAATATGTGCTTCCCCATTCTTACGTTGGGATGCAGAGAGCATTTTAATAGCCCCATTTCATCCACAGAGAAAGAAAAATAGCAAAGAGCAAGTGATTTATTTATATGGACGAAATGGTTTGATGTTGTTCCTTGTTGACAGACTGATCTGGACAGAATTACATTCTATTGCTAAAACTATGAAGTAATGCATTCATTGACCACGTGAAGTTAAGTGATTGGGGAAAATTAATTTGTCCATAGAACTTTCTTTCCCAAGCTATCAGATGTTTCTGGAGATTTGAAAAGCCTTGTGGTCACATTTGTGTTCACATCTACTTCATCTTTATTTGTTCAACCATTTTGTCCTTACTGTCAATGCAGCAAAATTTGAAAAGTCAGTTTCAGCAGTTAGCTACCAACATCAAATACTTGAGACTTTTATCTTGGTGAGTCTCCAGAATATTTTGAACTTTACTTTTCACTAAATACGTAAATCCCTAGAGAACACAGTAATGATATTTTGAGATTGTGCAAGATTTCCCTTCTCATACACCAGAATACAAAATTTAAAGACTTGGGACCTGTTACTTCCACAAGAGATTTTTTCCATACATGTCAAAATTCTCCATGTACCATGTGATTCTAACAGCTAGTTTTCTGTCCTCATACTGAAAGGTGAAAGACCTCTTCACAGAAAAAGATGAACAAATGCATTTTAAGAGAGTGGGAAATTCAAACAAGTCTTAGTATCCGAAATCATCCGTTACATCTCTTTGTTTCTTTTATCTACTTCTCTCTTGGGCTCTGCTCATGATCCTTCAGTAAAACATTTAGTCTCACAAACACACCTGGGGACCTGCCATCTTTAAATAAGGAGTACACATGGAAAGGAAAGTGCTTTTACTTTAGATCTGTCTTAACCAGAATTAAACTGAGCTTTAGATCCCATGTGGTGGTGTAAGTCTGACATTTGCTTCTTGCTTTTATTCAAGCCAGTGAGCACAAATGTGCTTCCTCTATAAAGTAACAGAAAAGCTAAGATTGAATGTAATTAAAATAAAATAAAACAATATTAAAATAATATTAAAGGAAGGAAATGTAGTGCACAAACTAGTCATTAACCCCAGCATCCTCAATAGATTTAAATTTGAGTAACTGTTGGTTGATTTGCCTACTTATAATTCCCACTCTAGTTTTAGCTGGGTATTATACTCTTTTTCATTCATTAAAGCTTTTCAGCTGCTTCCCACTCCAGTGAGGGGTGCACTGTCATGCCGAAGGGAATGATTCCTAAACAGAAAGAAGTTTTCAGTCCTTTGGGAATTTCTACAATGATTCCAAAGAGGCCTAGGATTTTACCATAAGCTCATATCTATGCTATAGATTAACCTGGTATATTGCATCTAAATTCTCCTGAATTCTAATCAGGCCAGTTAAGCAAGAAGTTATTGTAAATAAGTGCACAGACTACCAAAATACCCTGAAGCTGGATTTTTTTTCATCTATGACCCAAATTTGGATCTTGACACTGCATTATTGCCCTTTCCTTTCTCACTGTTAGTGCATATACATAAATGTATACACGAGTACATACATATAGCCTAGTAAAAGATTCTAGGATGTCTTTAGGATGAAAGATCCTGGATAGCATGTAGTCATAAGATGTTATTTATGCAGTTGCCTTGAAGTAAGATTAATTGGGTTTAGGTATGTACACTAATGCATGAGTCAGCTGTAGTATCGTCACTGCAGATACATGGCTGATTCAGATGATTTAAAACACATAGCTGTACTACAAAGCAGCACAGGACAGGAAGTAAAGAATGATTTCAAAGCCAGCAGATACTGCAGGAGAAATCTGAGCTGGTAGAATATAATTACACCAGTCAGCATGTTGTCTAGGCAAGTGAATGAATATTCTCGTTTCTGCATGAGAGCCAGAGGCTTTTTTCAAATATCCATAACTCCAAGTTTAGACATGATTATGAGGATACTTTGGATTTAATATTGATTTAGAGAGCACTGGATACTGGATGGAGTCCTGCAAAGTAAATCTCAGGACTGACAATCCCAGTAAAAGCTCTAGTCACTGGAATAAGTTCTGAAGTCTAGTTCTGAAGCTGCCCTCTTTGTCCATAGGTTGGGCAACTTCAGTTATGGCACTTGACACAGTTCCAGCACTGTTGGAAATGTATCTGTAGCCCAGCAGCCATTAGAAGTTCAAGGACATGGCCTGTAAAAACTGTTTGAAGTGACCCAATCACTTATTATATTAACTGTACAATTTAAAGGACAAGGCAGACAAAAAAATTGAAACCACACTTTTGAGAATGAAGATGGTGCAAAGGGACCATGCAGAACTCTTAGCAATTTGGAAGTATAATTCTGGATTCACCAGCCACTGGTAGAGCAGAGAGAAAACCTGTGGCTCTGAAGCCCCCAGTGGTTTCCTCATAAAAGCATCATTCTCTGGCTTAATTTAGAAATGTGTTTAACAAATTCAAGATGAAAAACCTCCCATGAATTTGTAGTTTGAACTGATAGGAGAATCCAGCATGGGAGAGGGTGGGGACAGGGGTACAGAGAAGAGTCCCAAATTCATGACAGAGGTCCAAATCCAGCCTGAGGACCCAGCCCTTTCAGCTTCTTCACTACGAAGTTGTTGCCTCCCTGTCATTTATTCTTTTGGTTAATGAGAAGGCACCCATAATGCTCACTCCTCCCACCACACACCTTGCTGCCAGCCCCTTGCTTCATTTCATGCCAAATCAATATTATTTGACAAGATACAGGTCAGCAGCGATGGCAGTTGTACGAGCAGCATGGAAATTACAAAAAGAAACTATTGTTTGCCTTGAAATTAAGGGCTACTGAAATCAATAGAACATTTGAAAATTGATATCGACCACTTTGTATTGGTGTCTTTGTATATGTGTGTGTGTATTTGCATGTTTATGTACAAGAAGAATTTTGGGGGTTAACTCCTCTTTCAGCTACATAATTTCTGCTTCTTTTTGACAAAGCAAATGAAATCACCCTAAAAATTATACACATCTGAATCTTTTTGAAGGTATTGAAAGGAGAACAATATTGACAACTCATAATTGGATTTCCCCACTTATAATAGTAACAGATACTGTTTTGAGGTTATTTTCCAGGGCTTGTGTGTTGGTTTATTGTTTTCAAGGTTTGCTCTGGGTTTTGTTTTATTTGTTTAAAGGTTTCTATTTGAAGTCATATCAAGGAGAGGGGAGGAATAATGTCTGCAAATGCCATTTGGATCAAACAAGCCAAGAATAGTAATAGTTATTGTTTGGCATGTTTGAGAGCTATTGTGTGACAAATAGATTTGGAGTCATCATTTGTTTAAAAAGGCAGTAAATGAAACTTTATGAGATGGGGACAGAGTAACAACACAAAATTACCCATCCAGAACTCCTGATGGTGATCAGTAAAATGAAATAGATTAACTGTTTGTTTTTTCCCCCTCCAAGACACTAAGAAAATAAGATGCAATCAAAAATATTTGTTATCCTTGAACTACAGTGAACCAAAAAATTGCCTAGTAGTGGCTCACGACAGCGGAGTCTGATGGGTAATGACTAGATAACCAGAAGCAGATGAGAACATTACAAAAGGCCAACCAAGTAATGTCATAGTCAGAACAACAAAGTTTTATGATGAAAAAGTGACACAGATATGAAATATGATGGTTGTCTCCTGGTATATGCTAAGCCTGTGCTTTGTGACTTCTCACTACCCAAATGGACAAGGAAAGATTTTTTTATCTTCACCTTTTTTTCCACCTGTATTTAATCAATAATTTAGTTTGTTCACCTTCTCCAAACTTCATCTACAAATCACACGTGAGAGCATTTGTGTAAAACCTGAGAATGGTGCTGAGTAACTCTTGATTGCTTTACTCTTACAAGCAGGCATCAGACTCAGACCTGGAGACAGGAACCTTTCAGTAAGAAGGGTACCTGGCAGAAAACAGTCTTACTTGTTTCTTTTCTTTTTTCTCTTTTTCCTTTTTTCCTCTCTTATGCTACTTGTCTTCACTGGATTTTTAGAGGCTAATTAGAGGAAAGGAACAGAATGAGAAGTGAGTTGTAGAAGTTCTTGGGGTAGTGGCTCATACACAATGACTTGTGGATCAGATTATTTGAGATTATAAAATTTCGCACAGTGGGGAGAACCTCTTTCAGTGCTCTGTCAAATTTTGCACTGTGTTGTGCAAAGGATATTGAGACAGACCATTTACAGGGGAGATTGTGGAAAACCAAGGTGTTTTCCCTCATCTTTCCTTAGTCTGTGTTAATTTCTCTGTTTCGCTTGTATCACTTTTCACTGGATGAAATTTCTAGAAGTCAGTTACTTTTCCTGGAAATTCCAGAAATTCCATTTTTTAACTTCAAGTTGCCCCATCCCCTCCAACACCCTGCAGAAAGCCAAACAAACAAAAAAAACCTGCAAACCAAACTAAAACCAAACAAAATTTAAAAAAAAAAAAGAAAAAAAAAACCACACCAGCACACACACACACACACAAAAAGCCACACAACAAAGTAAAAAGTGCAACCAATCAACCAAACAAAATCTACATTCCATCATTATTGCTCAAAAATTTGATCTGTTAAACCTGACTTATAAGAAAGGTGTCTACTTATGTCTTAATTATCAAGACAATTCTTCACATAGATGTTGTAAATATTGTTATTTATTGATTACATTACAATAATGTAATTACAATCATTACATTGATTACATGTGTCACCAGGCTAGAAGCACCTTCCTCTGAATTATAAACTATTTGACTAAATTTTGATCTCTCTTGTACCTTGATGTTACAGATCCCCATATGGAAGACACTAAAGAGAGTGCTAAATTTGAAGAATATTCGTTTGAACATTGACAGACAGCAAGAAGACTCTTTCCAGGCCGTGGGCCAAACTGTGCTATGAAACTCACTGCTCCAAGTCTAGTATAACTCCCCTGAGTCATCACCACTCTCAATATTTCTAGCCTCAAGTTTTTCCCTTCAGTTTATCTGCTTCTTAGTCTAATGAATCCTTTTCTATCTTTTCTTTGCCTCTCCTGATAATCCCATATCCTCATCCTTTCTCTTCAGGTTAAATCAAACCACACAGAGTATTCCTTAATCTGAACAAATATCCATTTCCCTCAAACTTAGATCCTCACCTAATTATGTAATTATAAGAATTTCAGTTCACCAAAGTTGCTTTAATTGTCCTAATTTATATCAATAAGAAATCTTACACAAAAAAAAAAAAAAAATTAAAATGTTGAAAGCATATTGTGCTCAAAACCTGTGAAATGGTCTTTCAGTAATCTGCTTTAAATGTACTGTATTTTGACATTCTTCATTCTGCCATTCACAGTTTGGATCTTTTTCTACTCTATGTGTTTTTTCCTACAAAACAACCTCTTTCCTCTTGGACCTACATACTGATTCTAAAATTTCCCCTGAAAGCCATGCGGACAATCCTATAATCTGATTTTTAGTTAAATTGTAATTAGCATAGGAAGATGCATCAATCTTGAATATCTGGAATATGAAGTAGGATATAGATTCTAACAAAAGCTTAAGTAGCTGTAGGAATTAAAAGCTTTTTCTTTTTTCTTTTTTTTTTTTTTTTCTTTCAGGACATCACGAAATCAAGGAAATTTATCTGTATCCTGGACTATGATGCCACAGATTTCACCCTTTCAAAGCTCTAATTGGCAGATTTAGGAGCCCGGGTCTCCTGGTGCGATTTAGGAATAGATTTGTCTAGCATTTACAGAAAAGGTCAGCCTGTACCCTGAAATGGTTGTTCAGGTCCTCCTGGTTGTCAATGAGAAACAATAAGCCCTTCTCTTTTGGTGGCCTCTACTTGGAGCATAGAGTGGTGGCAGGGATCTTCCAGATGGGAGATCAGTTGAGAACTGATATCCACATTATCACCCAGCTGGGCCAGATGGGTTAAACAAATCCCACATCTAGGGCTTTTGGATTTGCAATTGTAACTTCTGACAGAGACATTTCCCTGTTACATCCTGAAGAAATATACTTTCCCTAATAGGAAATATAACCTACTTACATAAATTTCTTATATATTACTTATGGATTTTAATGTCAGTAAAAATTTGCATTATATTAATGTTCACTAGGACACATTTCATTTAATATTGTATCCCAAACATGGAGTTGGAAAAGCTTAATCACCATAAAAATTATACCTAAATGACATCTGGAAAAATCAAAAAGGAAGATTGAGCCAGGTAATGGAGGCAGAATAAGATTTTTAGGGTTTTTTGGTTTTTTTTTTTGGTAGGTTGTTCTTTTTTATTACTATAATTTTATTTTATTTTATCTCACTGAATTCAAGCTATAGAAGAATAATGAAATATAATCCCACTCCCAAATAATAACAATAATGATAAAAATAAAAACTATGTGGGAGAAGTGGAGAACAAAACTGTTCTGCAGAAATGAGCGAGCAGCAGATTGGAAGTATGAACAAGCCTGTCCAATGTCATAGCATGCCAAATTCTTGAAGATGACAGATGGTAGAATTTTCTTTTACTGCACTCTACAGAAATACACAATAAAGCAAAGTGCACCTCCTTCTCCTCCATCCTCTAGCAGGTCATTACTAGCCTTCTCAAGACATTATACCCATCCTCCCTTGTTTTTCCATGACTTATTCTATTTTGCATCATTTACCTTATTTTTTGCATTTCTTTTTTTTTCAATTTTTAATGCCAGGATATTGACGTTTTGTTTCTGTTCCATATGATCAGAGCCTTTTATTCTATATTTTTAAAAAATCAGCTTTTTAATGAAAATTTCCTCAAAATGGTGAAAGCTAACATCTCAGAGAAAGGGTTTTAATTTTTACCGTGGTCCATACCTGCATTTTCATATTCCAGAGGCTACAGCTCCTCTTTGGCAATAACTACCCTTGTGACATCCCTACATAACCAATCTTTTATTATCTTTCCTCTCAGATGATGTTATTTGTATACATTTATTAGAACTCACATGTGTGGTGATGCTCTTTCTCTGGTCATCACAGAGCTCCCCTGAGGGGACAGATAGGGAATGGCTACCTTAATGACCAAAACATTTCCTGGGAACATTCACAGACACTAGAAGATCAGTACTAAACAAAATAGCTCCAGATATGGGTTTGGATTATGACAATTATCCACCTCCAAAGCTATTCCTTGGCAGGCAAACAGTATGGATTAGGGACTGTTCTTAGTAGGCAGTGAAAGTCATGTTTTAAAATCTAAGAAATTGTTGCAATGTGGATGAGAGCCATTTCATGACATTCAGTCATCAAGGAGTTTATTTTACCCCTAATGATATTGTCTAAAAACAGTTCTGGAGTACCTCCACACAATAAACCATGGGATATACTCACAAACACACTAAGGTGAGATCAGAGAATAAGGGAAAAGTTGCATGCATGTTTAGAACCAGTTTGAATTCTCAAATGACCTGTTCAGAGTGGAAAACACACTTTCATTTTGCTCTCCATGCTCCTTCTCAATTTTGTCTATTTTCTGCCTTCAAACAGTAGGGTTTTCAGGTCAGGGACTATTTGTCACTATTTTTATGACTAACTCTTAGCACAAAACATCATCTCTCTTTCATAGCTGAAGGAGTTATGACAATTGTTGTTAACACACAGATCTTGATCTTGAACACTCATTGCCAAAACAATGCAATTATTAATACAAATAAAATGATCCTTCTGAAGATTTTTATGGAAAAGCCTACATTAATGCTCATCTTCTCCTTCTTTGTCTTGTTTAGTAAGAAAACACCATCTTTCTCAAAAACATTTGCTATATTTTATTAAACGACTAATATGAAGAGCTTTATAACTCCTTCTAATAATAAAATAGCTCTTCAAGATGGATTACCTCCTCTTCCCTTCTGTGAAATAGCAAGAGCCTGACAAAAAAATCAGGGAAGGGGATCGAGAGTACCTTCTATGAAGGATTTCCAAGAAAATAATCCTGCTAAACTAGTTTTGGGAGAATGAATGAAGCATAGTGATACAGCAAACACATTAAAAGTTACCACACAAAGAGAGGTATTTTTTATTTGTTTGTTTCTCTCCTTCTTGTATCATCCATGGCCTGTCCGGAGGCAAAGAGACTGACACTTGTAATATCCTCCCTCTCAAGCCGTCTGTCAGCTGGGAAATAATGAAGGGAATTGAGCTTGTTTCAGCAGAGATCAAGATTTCTAATGGGAAACTGGTGATGGAGATTGTCTGAGTGCTTGTGCCCTAAGCATGGATGAGTTAGTCAATGTCAGAACATAAACCATCACTCAGGGAATGTGGATAAGCTTGTTTGGCTCCACAGCTGCTTGCTGTGTTGGGAAAACTTCATTATGTGCTTTTCTAATTATTATTTATTTATTTTTAAAGGAAGCAATTTCTTTTGTAAATGTGCAGTCAGAAAAAAAAAAAATCCTGCTAGATATAGAAATCTTTGTTGCCACTTTGAACACGTGAGATAGATGGGTTATACAGGAGTCACATATGAAGTAGTTTTCTTTTCTGAATATTATTTGTGCAACATGTAGTGTTTTGTTGTTGTTTTTTTTTTAACACAAGTTGTGGTCAGCTAGAGGTTTGCTACTAGCTATAAAAAACCCAAGATGGATTACGCTAATGCTAAAAAGTTAGAAATTCCATACAAAATAACCATGATGCCACATTATTTCTCTTTCCCTTAGCTGCTTTTCTGCTGAGACCAAAGGCTATTTGGAACTGGAATTGCTTCTTTCTAGAGGTTTGCACAGTGTCAGCTGGTAAGACTTTAATCTGGTCTGTATTCTCCAAATTCTGGTGTAATATATGTAAGTACTTGGTTTGCAATACATCACTGGTCATTACTGAGAACAAGAGATAGACAATCTTCTCTTGCAAATGGCTTAGAGTAGTTGATCCTGCCTTGGGGAAAGAACTACACGGATTACACACACTCTTAAGACCCTTTGCAATGTTGTTTTTCTGTGATTGTATCTAATACATACTTCACTGCCATTAAGGCATTTGGAATCTCAAACAGGACTCCTTCTTTAACATGAAGGGAAGTGTGTGATGGTTTCATCACTTGCTATTTTTAGATATGACTAGGAGAACATAAAGAGCAGAACAGGCTTACTTTAAAATTACAAAGGTAGTTTATTCACACACACACTAAAAGAAAGAAAATAAGAAAAAGAAAAATTAAACTTTCAAAACATCCTTCTCTCCTTCTACAAGTGCTCACTTTCCCATACACAAAAAGACAAAATTTGTAATTTCAGTCANGCCCTGCCGGGGCAGAGGCTGCTGGATGCCTTCTCCTCCACCCCTCCATCTCCTGGCAGCCTGCGCCGCCCAGAGCTGCTCCCTGAGGCCTGAGGAAGGAGGGGAAACATCCCCCCAGCCCCGGCCCGTGACACGGGCAGCTGCCGGGGCTTTTCCTGCCCTCCCTCCCTGGCTGCTGCTGCTGCTCTCGGGCCCGGGCACGGCCGGGCTGCTCCCCCGCGGGGCAGCGGGGCCGGCCCAGCCCGACTCCCGCAGGATGGGACCGGGACACTCACCGGCAGGAAAGAGGGAGGCTCCCACGCATTCTCAGCTTTATATGGGTATAACCAAAAGTCGAATTCTGTTTTTTCAGTGGTTAAACTACATGCCAATACCCAAGAGCTGGTTCTTGATAGGTCTGTCCTTTCTAAAGAAATTCAAAGGTCCTAAGTAGAATCGAACTGTGTTAACCCATGACAAAGTGGCAGTAAATTCATCCGAGAAGAAAAGCAAACTAAAACAAAATAAATCTTTATTTCTGAATTGGTTAATTTTTTAATTTATTTTTTTTTTAAGTTCCTGAGTCAGATGTTGTTCAGAAGCAGCCTTTTGGATTGCTGGATTGGATCTGTTTCCAGCTGTACATATATTGCTCTTTATTCTGTTGAGTGTGTTTAGATATAAAAATCACTTGCTGTGAGCTTTCTTAGAAAGGCATTTGTCAGAAAGGGGAAGCATGCCCATCTTTTGAAGGGAGAAGCAATACCTAAAATCTTCTGTAGCCATAATTGCAAAGATGATTCTATCTGTGTTTTGTCACTGGTTTCTTCATGTGCTTTGCTCAGGGATAGTGCAAGAGGCATTTCTCCAGCTTTAGATCAAGTTGAAGACACAATATTTGATCTACAACTACCTTTTGCTTTCCAGTTCTGTGTGAAGAACAATGCATTATCTGTTAAATTATCTAATCACAATTATGCAGTGATGAAAAATATCTGCCTAACAAATAGAAAGGACAATCAATTAGAAGATTGAATATAAAAGTTTGAAATTTGTCTAGATCTGTTTCACTACCGAGCCGAGCCTGGTCCATCCTCAGACATCTCTCTGCAGATACTGACAGACACTGGTAAGGTCCCCTCTCCTTTCTCTCTTCTCTAGGATGAACAGGCACAGGTCCCTCATCCATTTCTCATAACTCTAGGCACTAGTACCTCTAGCTCTAGGTACTTAATCATCCTCGTATCCTTCCACTGGGTCTGCTGCAGGGGCTGCATGTCTCTCTTATCTCAAGGAGCCCAGAACTGGACATAGTTCTCCAAGTAAAGCCTCACTACAGCCTATACATAGCAACAAAAGTATTTGTTGAAAGTTCAAGATGCAGAATTCTCTTTTTGACTAGGACAATGCTGTGCTGGTCAGACTGTATGATGACCTTGTGCCATGCTAGGTCCTTACTCTGAGCTGTTTGGTATCTGAACTTGGTCTCTCCGACTAGCTTGGGAGATCTGATTCTGCATCTGCAGATAAAGCATCTCTCTTATCTTCGTTTTAGCTCAAAAAACTTGCATAACACTGCATGCTGTGAGCTATGGTTAAACATTCAGAATGCCTTCCTCTTCATGACCAGGCATTTCTCTGTCCTCCAAAACAGATAAAGGTCATATACAGAAATTTAAAGTGTACCTCATGAAATTATCATATGTTAATTAACCCCTTCAGATAGGGATCTGTACTCTGCATTATTACAAAATCTTGGATACTTTTTTTTTATCAGCACCCCTCGGTGGGGCCTTTTGAGTAAGAAGTCTAGGGATGTATGAGGTCTTTACCTATTTTCCATGTCCATTTAGCAGATGCTCTTGCTAAGTACCGTTCCTCACTCTCTGGGGCTTCTCATGGCACAGAGGTCTAAAAGTTCAACCACAGCCTCTACAGGATAAGGCTTATATCCTCTTCTGTGCTTTTTGAATCGCTGAAAACTCTCCCATCCTTCATCTAATAATAAATAATTGCAATAATTAGTATTATTAATAATGCAAGATCTCAGAGGGCATAAGCTCTGGTAAAACAGAGCATCCAAAAGATTTCTGTTAGCTTAGAAATGCCCCCCCAAGGAAATAAAGTAATCAGAGGGAAACATCTGGAAAACAATGTAACTTTGGGAGGAATGTGTTGTTTCTAATACACTTTTGTTTCTCTATGGAACAACAACAAAAATCCCCATTAATTATTATAATTGTTGGTTATTTGTTAGGCACTAAAAATACAGTCAGGGTAATGAATGATTTTTAATTTTCAAGGCTTTAGGATACTTAAGTGAAAAGACTTTGGTGGATTTCAGTCAGTCTCATGCTGGAGAGGTCACAGAGCACAAACACAGAATAGTGAACACTTATTTTCACAGTGCTATCTATAAACTGTAGGCCAAATAAAACTGAGGAATTAATTTTCTCTTTTTTGTTGCCTGCCAGGAATACTTCAGCATGGAACTCATTCTGTCCAGAATATGCCTATTGAGACTATTTTGAGCCTCTGAGTATAATTGGTAAGCTTTGGATATCTATTCCATGAATAGACCTATTTTATCCAATAAAAACAGGTACAAATTTTTATTTTCAAGGTCAAACCAAGAACTTTTGGAAAACATCCCAGAAGAAAACTGCCTTTATAGGCTGGACCAGAAATTTCATGTTCATATGGCTTCACAAGTCTTTCCAGTGGTCAGAGCCCTCCACTACTGTTTGTAAGACCAAATAAAAAGTACTCCAAAGGAGTAGGCCTGAGTAGATTTAATGGAGAGACTACAAGCTCTCAAAGGACTACCACAGGTTACCTCTGGTTTATGAAGACATGGAGAGACAGGGAAAAACGGTGGCCATGAGAATGTCTTGGATCGTCAGGTAGCATTGGCAGGAAGGACAAGGGAGGCAGCAGCCTACTGGGTTTTGTGAGGGGCACAGGTGTGTTCCTCTTATTGTTGAACAAGCCACCACCAAGGCTTAAAAATCAAGGCTGGAATTGGGAAAACTCTGCAGCAAATGAATCTCCTATCTTTTGGGGTATATAATTCAATTTTCTTATGCAATTCTTGAATTGCCTCCCAAACTCTTCTGAACAGCACAAGAAAAGGATTTTCATACTCCAATGTGAATCTTCTGTCCAGTGATGAATAATATCCTTTAGTACGCCAGACTCTTCATTCTTGATCTCATGCTACATCCATTAATCCTAACTCCATGCTGCTTCTTCCTTCCTCTGATCTCACAGGAAGAGGGTTTTTTTACAGTAGAAACTCCTGTTTTCAGCTGGAAAAATGGCAACACTGGGCCTGATTGTCAGCCTTTCTGGGCTGGTGAGGTTTTTATGAAATTAGACATATTTGTCTTGATGTTTAGTAGAGAGCATGAAATTCAAATCTCTGTGTTTGGCATTCTGCAGGCCAGCGCTTTAATATTCAATGACATAACTTCATTGCGGTTTTGACAACACTATATAGGAGTTGTGCTTACCATTGAAAATTAAAGCCACTGAAAGAGTTGACAACAGCAGAATTGTGAATGCTTCCAGGCTCCTGAAGTGATTGTTATTCCAGTTTGTCTAGAAGTGCTTATTGTGTTTGTAATACCGTCAGTTCCACTTAAGGGCTACTTGAAGTCAATGCAATACGGGTAAGTATTACAGAAATCTTTCTTTCCTCCTGAACATTTATACCTCTGTGGCTCATTTGCATTTTCATTTGCCCATATGTTTATTGATTAGATTTTTTGCTTGAAATCTTATCCAGGGTTAGTGTTTATATATGTCTATCCTATCTACCAAGATTCTCATCTGTTCCTTGTCTCCATCATATTTTAGCAGCTCAGAATCACTCACAGGCTTTTATCCTCAGCTCTGAGGGAGAGAAGTGCTGTCTGTGTTTCAGAAATTGGAGATTTGTATGCAAGCCCACGAATTATGAAAACTCTATCCTAATTTCCTGTACATGTTAGTTACACAGATTGATCTTGCCATGGTTTGTGCAGTGAAAAGGGATTGTGTACTGAGTCTCCAAACTTGGTTCAAAAAACAATAGCAGTTTAAAACATTATAAAAATCAACCTCCAAATTGTAATAAATTCAAATCAGTAAAGCTGTAGAGCTGCAAAATTGATGTGTAAAAGTCAGGAAATTAGGAATTTTGCTTTTCTCAGTGACTTTTACCTGCACATCACAAAGCAAAATTGTTTGCTCAGGCTTATTGTGTTGATCTCATTTCTTTATATTGTATCTTGTAAGATCTCTACACTGATACACGTTGAACCAAGCCTAAATTTATTCTTAACCAGTTTGAGACATGTGAAGCTCCTCACCTTATTTTCATCGCAACTTACAGTTCAATGCAAGGACTTGCTGACAGAACTTATTTCTCAAGAGTGTCATTAGGACACAATCCATAATCCTCTGAGTCATACAAGCCCAAATCTTTCTTAGAAAATAATGTGAAACACAATCTTCTTATTTTCATTAGCTCTTCTGCTTGCAAACCTGGAAACCCTGAGGGGCAATGGTCAAATGCCAGTTATCCAGACAGTTATCCAGATCCTTTCACTGGGAAAGTTGGAGTTTCCAATTGGCTTGACAATCTTGATGGCTCGTGCGTACTCAGGCTTCTGATTTTGAATTTTAAAGTTCTCACTAACAATTTAAACACTTTAAAAATTCAGTCAAAAATTTTACTTCCATTAACATAATATGATACTCTGCCCAAGTTTGTTGCAATTATATTAACATTTAAGCAGTGGAATAAAATAAATATGCAATGAATATTCACAGTAATGAAGTAGAATTATTAATAGCCACAACATTTGTGAAATATGTTGAAATAAATTTATATGAAGTAAATTCCTCTTATACAATCAGTATCACAGGAATGTAGTAACTTTCTGTTCACAAAATGCAGGTATTACATCTGAATATTGCTTTTATTATTTATTGAATTAAAAGACAGTTAGGTTTCCTTTTCCCAATCCTCCATATTACAAGGCTGGGAGATCGATGTTAGGCACATAAATTTAAGTTAAATTTTAAATTTAACTATTTTTGGCCAGGAATGTTCTTTCCCTTTTCATCCCACGTTTATTCATTGCCAGTTTATCTCCATATACACTTGTGCCAACAATGCCTTTTAACCTAATAGTTTCTTCTTCCCCTGATGTTGATTTCCCTTTCCCCTCACTCACAGGCATTCCAAAAGCATCCACATTTCTTATCATCCTCTGATATGATGTCAGGGTTGGTTATACACTTATGCAAGTTTTAGGATGGACTTTATATTACGAGTGATTTAATCCATGCAAATTGTTCAAGCAGTGATGATATCAATGAAAGAAACATCAAGAGCAATATATGATTCAATAGAGATTGACATCATTGTCCAAGACAGGACCTTCAGATCACTGCATACATCCCTCTCCTGAGTCTTGGGAGAACCTAGGTGAGCCATCTTAGATATAGTATTTAAGAGTGAAAAGCCAGGGTGAAAATCTGCCCTGTTTTCCCTGCAGGCCACAGGTGATAGTGGATCCTTTTCCATGCTTTGGCATTATTTGGATGATCTGTATGAACAAAAGCAGATAATGCATAGCAGAGGAACACAGGGCCCATTCTGCTGGCTCAGAATGAGAGCTAATGGATTCAGTGTCCTGTCTCCCACAAAAAGAGACTTGACTGACTCAAAGAAAAATCACAGGCAGCAACACCAGATAGAAAATAAGTGTGAATAGAAAGGCAAAGAAATAAATAAACATCCAAATTTAAAAAGGCTGTTATGGTTAACTGAGTAACTTGCCCCTAGGAAAATTCTTTCTTAAAGCCTGAAAGATGGTAGTTGTTAAATACGATTATAATTCTTGTATTCATCCTATTTAAATATCTGTCTCAGCCTTTGAATTATGACATCTTCTAGGACAAACAGGGTATCCAACTCCATGGCCTTAATATTTCCAATTTTCTTTTTTTATTTCTAGTCCTCTTATTCCTTTGTTTAAGAAGCTACTATCTTGTTACCTGCTGCAGATTATCTTCATGCCAAGATTTTGTTTCCCCAAACATTGAATTATTTGTGCACAAGCAAAGCATCTGAAATGGTCTTCAGGCATGAAAAGTGTTTGCAATTCCCCAGCCACAGATAACTCAAACCATGAGATTTGAAAACATTTTATGAATAAAAAAATAAACCCCAACATATTCAGCTCAGAAAGTGAGATGTGTTTCAGCCTAGAGAAATTTGTCCCATGCCAAAAGTTTTTTCAAAACTGTTAAAGGTGTTAAGGCTACGCTGTAAGGGTCTTAGTTGGAGTTTAACCATACAATACTCTCATGAGGGGCACTGGAACTCTGCAGCAAATGATCAAGTTCAGAGCAGCTGAACGTTTCTAGCCTTACTACTCATGAATATCCCTCTGCAGACTTCTAAAGCCTGGAAGTCTCAGAAACCTTGTGTTTTCAATCAATTTCTTTCCAAAAACATTTTAACAGAAATTGGACCCTCTTTTCCCTTGTTGGTTTAAGAGTTGCTCACATGGCTTTCATTTTCTTCTTTGCTGTCAATTTCTTCCCAGTGGTTCTATTGAATTATTTTAAATCCTCCTGATAAAAGGCAATGAAAAGTCCAACAACAGGTTGGTTGTTGTTTATTTCTTTTCCCCTTGTTCAGAGACATTAAGTGGTTCTAGTGCAGAAAAAGGAATCAGTTTCCCTCTTGTACTGCTGGGTCAAATTCTGGGTTCCTCAAAACATAGACATGGATATACCAGAGCAAGGGCCATAATGATGATGAGGTACATGGAGCATTTGGCATATGAGGAGAAGCTGATAGGGCACTAACTGTTCATCCTAAAGGAGGGAACACTCAGGGGGATCTTATATCAATCTGCATAAATACTTCAGGAGAGACAGTAAAGAAGTCACAGTAAACAAGACAAGAGGCAGTGGGCATAAGTGAAAACACAAGAAAATCTATTCAAACAAAGACAAGAAGAGGCTTTCTAACTGTGAGATTGGTCAGCAAGTCATCCAAAGAGGTTAGAGGATCTGCATTCTTGAAAATGCTGGAATCACAAATGGACATGGTCCTAAGTAATCTGTTTACAGGAACCCTAATCAGCTGGGGGTAAGACCAGAGGAACTCCAGAGGCATCTCCTATTCTCACCTATTCTGTGACTTTGTGATTGCTTGCTGCTGTGAACACCTAACACATGCAGAGAGAAAATAGGTTTCAGTCTGCTCTTCTTTCCTGACACTATGCTGTTATTCCTTCTGAACAGTTGCTTCAGTCCTTGTATATTCACCTCTGTGCCCACACTATTCAGAAATATGGTGGTCCCCAGATGTCAAATCCAAACTAGCTAACTTTTTTCTATGTGACTTTAGTCACAGTTTTTCTTTCTCAAAATCATAGTTTCAACACATCTTTCCTAATTTTTTTTTTGTTAATTCTTTAAGTCAGCTTTCAATCCCACTAATGGTATCAGTGTTTCAGTCTTAGTACTTTTGTAGAACTTAATCCTACCTGTTACCTTTAATCCTGTAAACCATTTTGTCAGCATTATTTCTTCTCATTAGTCCACATAAGGTATGCAAGATTTGGTACAATTCAAGAATCAGAAATAAATGCTGAATGGTTCAGAAAAGTCCTATGAATTAGTAGGATGAAATTGATGGGTAAAGTCTGAGTAAATGCTTAGTGAATATGAGAAGTCATCCAGGAATATCTGAGCAGTCTTATGGTTTCAGACTGTTCTCACAGGAGCTACTTGTCATGAATTCTAGTCAGCAAGATTGCACTTGTATTTCATGTTGGTACATGCATGGTGCTTATCGAAGAAAAAGATCGCTCTTCTGACACCAATCTCCAAGGCTTTGGTTTCCTGTCCAAACACTGACGTGTTGACAGATATAAAGCTCCCCATTTCTCAGGCAATATTGTTCTGATCATGATGGTTTTGACGAAATTCCATCTTTATCCCCAATCCATTTTATTTTTTATCATGGCGATCGCTTCCTAGTTTCCCTCAGATTACTTAGTAGCTCAGCATCAATAGACAGTGGTACTAAAGGGAATACACTTTAGTGCTTGTACAAAGACCATCCATCATGGAGAGAGGGATTTGGGTATTTTTATAGGATTCTCCTCCATGGTTGGCTGAGTGCTGTTCTGCTGCTGTCTAACATGGGGGGATTATAGGTGTCTCTCTGTTGTACCTGCTGCTTTCATATTGCAAAGCAGGGGGGTTATTAATAGCGATTGTTTTCAGCTGGAGCTTTTAAAGCTTGTAATACCAAGACATAGGATTGAAAGTTATTAAATGAACTGCCAGTGCTGCAGCAGAGATGATAGTGTCTAGCTCTGGGCACTTTATTCCTCAGTTTCTTCCTTTTTCCTGGGTAAGCAGACTTTATGTTGAATGTTTTTTCACCATAGTGCTCTCCTTTAGCAGACTGCTTTCTAAACATAGTTTCCAAACAATGTTAATCTTTCTTTAATTCCTTTTCTAACCTTTCCCCATCTTTTATTCTCTGACAAATTGTACCCTTGGCATCAGGCTCTTCATCATCTTTCAGCTCACTAGGCCTTTCTTGTACATAAAGCAGCTTGTACATCTTTCTGTGAGTGTTTTCACTCTGAACACCTTGCCTAGGATCATTATCTAAAGGTGTTACTGTACCTAGAACTTCTTGTCCCTTACTTTCCTTTTCCTCACACAAAAAGCCTCAGTCCCAGGTTTTGCTGATGAGCCTGGAAACAGAAATCATCACTTTATTTGTGCCATGATAGGCTCAGACCTATTTGGAAATGAGGACTTGGGATGATAAAAGATAGATTTAGGAATGCAAGAGAGAGAAAAGCACTGTTCGCAGTGCCCCCTTAACATGATGCTGTGTGCAGTTCTACTTTTCCTCATCTCTTAGAGCAAGTAAGGGAACTAGAGAAAATATAGAAAAAAAGGCAACAAGAGAGATTACAGGTATAAGATAGCATCCATCCATGAAACTAAGGCCTAAATAAAGAGATGACTGAAAGATTATGTTATAATATTATAAGGGTCTGTGAAAGCAATGTTATGGGATTTTTCAAAATACAGGCTAAGGCAGATGGGAATTTAGAAATTAACAAAAGGAAGCACTTCTTGGAACTCTTTACTGCAGGTGGCTGGGTTTGCTAAAATTCTTATGGCTTTGAAAAACAGAATGAGTAGAAATTTTTTTGATAGTTATTATTCTCAAAGATACTGCCCTTGGAACAGGAACAAGAAATGTTTCTGAAACTAAAAATCCTTGGAGGATATTTAGGAAAAAATCACTCCTCTCTTCTCATGCAACATTTCTCACCCTATTCACCAACTCTTCAGTGGAACTGGTCAGAAGAAAGATTTTTAAAACTGAATTTCATCAGAAATGTTATTTCAATAGGATTATTCTCTGTGTGTATGTGTGTGTGTGTATGCATGTACATCTGTGAAATGAAATGCCAATTAATATTTTTGCTTCAAGTACCTTAAGAGAAACCTTGAGTAATACATTTTCTGTTCAAACATCTTAATGGAATATTTAAATTTAATATCTCAAAATACTGTTGAACAAAGAAAATTACTTTATTTCATATAGAACACATAAATATACAGATAATCAGAATAATACATTTTTAAAGTGTTTTGACAAACTTGAAGCAACTATATTAATGTAAATTTCTAGGGGGGAATNAAAATGCCATTTAAGCAAAACCAAAATGTTTCTGGAATGTGCTAATTTTGATAAAATTCCCCATGGAAGCTTTTTTAAACAGTTCCAGGTGGTAGTGATAGCTGTGTTTGCTGTGCTTCTGATATTTCCCTCTGTAATTATTCTCTTTCACATGAAATTCCAGACTACATTTTGTTCTAAANTATTTAAAAGTTTTTGGGTTTTTTTCAGATTTGTATTGATATTATATGGCACTGTTTCTCTGAAACAACATTTTGTACAGTAAAGAATTTATGTTTCTTGTTTCTGCATTAAAAAAAAATATTGTTACCATATAANAAAAAAGAAAAAAATGTTTAAGATTTGAAATCTTTCTGATAAATCATTTTTCAGGTGGTTCTATGTATTACTTAAATAATAAGGTTCATTTACTAATGTTTTCTTTTTCTTTTATTATGAACCATGAGGAGAAGATGAGCTTCTCAACTGTTACAAGTATGGGTGGCAACTCCACTCATGAAAAATCCTTTGAGAAAGGTTTCATTCGCCTTATCACTACCAACTCTGTAAAGATGCTAAATCCTTTCTTATTTGGATTTATTAGTATTGTTCTTATCCTTTCTAAGCTAGTCGGTTCCAGCTTTGCCTCTCATAAAGTTTGCCACAGTGTGGACAAGGTTTGCTGGAACTGATGAGCCAGACCAGAGCCCCAGGTTAGAAAATATTGCTCAAATAGGTTCCCAGAGAGCAGTGAAGCATCTCTTTGACCTCTGAGCCTTGAATAGAAATGTTCATGAACTCAAGAGAAACCATGAAAAAGCCACAACCAGGGAATCACCGAAAACTGGGAAACAAACTCTCCAAACAATTTGCTAGGTTAGAGGGCCAAAATTACTTCATTAGCAGCATTGGATGCATGGACAATTCTCANCTTAGCAGTCAGAGATCATAAGGACCTCACATTATTAAAATACTCCATTTCTCTCCCAGGGTAGGATTACTATCCACACTTACATTGTCTAGTGATTTTCTTCTGTTTCTAGTTTTAAAAATCCAAACAAATGAATTTACTGGGGAAAAAAAAAAACAAAACAAAAAAAA
>VWYO01012250.1:44486-57901 GCA_013400275.1 Rhadina sibilatrix | reverse complement strand
TTTTTTTTTTTTAATAAATTAACGTATATTTAAAAAGTAAATGCTGACTGAATTTACTGCTCAGAATAGTGTCTAAGAAATGAGAAATGGTGTGAATGGCTGTGGTGTGAATTCACACACACAGCTCTGCAGTCACACTGCCTGCCACAGCTTCCTACTTCTTGCTATTGGAGACTAGAGATTTCACCCTGCTCCATTCTTTATTATTCTGCTCTTTTTCATCCTTTCCCTTCAGCCCTGTCAAAGCAGTTGAACTCAGCCTAACTCAAAGCTAACTGAAGCCTAGTAAAGCCAAGAGCAGGTTTTTTGTTTTTTTTTTCCATTGACTCAAAGGGACTTTTGATGAGGACATTAGTGGCTCAGAGGAATGGGGATCTGCTCAAGGAGGTGGCCCATGGGAATATCATCAGGTTTGACAGGACTAAATGCAAGGTGATGAACCTTAGTTGGGGCATGCTTAGTGTCAGTCCAAGGTAAGCAAAAGCAGACCCAGAGCAGCCCTGCCCAGCAGGACCTGGGGGTGCTGCTGGGTGAGAGGCTGGACATGCCCCAGCCATGGCACTCACAGCCCAGAGAGCCAAACATGTCCTGGGCTGCACCCAGAGCCCTGTGGGCAGCAGGAGAGGGAGGGGATTCTGCCCCTCTGCTCTGCTCTGCTCTATAACCGCGCCTAGTTATCTCCGCCCTGCCTCGTGGTCAGAGTCTCCGCCTGCCTCCGGCCAGCCCTGGCGACAGCTACAGGCGACCAGTACGGCCCAGTAGGCTGGCCAACCAAGCCGATCCAATGGGCTCTTTTCAGCCCAGCCGCTAGGTGTGAGCTGTGACAAAAGTGAGGATAAGAAGGAGGACTCTGTTGAGGGTTACCGCTGAAGTTTATTGGCAGTCACAAGGGAGCAGCCTCACTCCAGGGAATCTGCCCCAGCAGAGCGCAGACTGCCCTGTGTCAGCTACTTTTACCAGGGGGAGGAGTAAGGGGAGGTATCAGTGAAGGAACCAATGAGGAAAGGCCAGGGAGTGGCTACCAGGATTAGAAACTCCTCCGGGAGCCAGTCCCAGTAGGGGAGGATGGACTTCCTCGGATCCTGGCCTATCACTCGATGCCCTCCTTGGAACTTTCTAGAACCAGGGAGAGGCCTTGAGGAGATGGACAGGTCCTTGGGAGTAGGGAGCAAAGGATTGACAGTTAACTGAACCTGGGTAAACAATCATGGTAAGAACCAACTGGGGTTTGAACGAGGGTACATGGAATAAACCAAATAAACAGTACAAACCAACATTTAACAGAGAAAACTAAACACACCACTACACTGCTCTGCTCTGCTCTGCTCTGGTGAGACCCACCTGGAGCACTGCATCCAGCTCTGGGGTCCCAGCACAGGAAGGACAGGGAGCTCCTGGAGAAGGTTCAGAGGAAGCCACTAGATTATCAAAGGGATAGAGAACATATCCCACATGGAAATTATGACATAACTGAGATTGTTCAGGGTTCCAGTACCTGAAGGAAGTCTACAGGAAAGATGGAGAGGAACTACATACAAGGGCATGTAGTGACAGAACAAGGGGAAATGGCTTCACAATTTAAAAAAAAAAAACAAAAAAAAAACCACACCAAACAACCAAAAAACCCCCACCATGTTTAAATCAGCTAATAGAAGGAAATTCTTTACTACGAGGATGGTGAGGCACTAGCATAGGTTGACCAGGGAAGCTATTTCTCCTCCCAAGAAAACCTAACAAAGAGACAGAGACAAGTCTCTGGAATATTGTCCAGATCTGGACTGGACTCTCATGTCCCAGACTTTTCTCTGAAGAAAACCAGGGAAAATCCCACTCCTCATGTGGACACCCCCTCAAAGTGGATGGATCCAACCTGCTGCTCCACAGTGCCTGCATCCTTCTCTCTGAAAGTGACAGCCCAGCTCCTGCCTGTGTTGCCTGGTGCTCAGGGACCCTGACAACACTAGGGGTAGGATGATTTGGTGTTTCTGCAACACTGTTCGGCAATTCCCCTGCTGTTCTTCCTTCCTCCAATGTTCACTACAGTGTTTTGTTGGGGTTTGTTTAAAGTGTTATTGCATGCAATGCTGAGAATGGATTATTCCTTGTTATGAATTTATACAGTGCCCTAAGGGTCCCTTGATTTGTACTGTAGAGTTTCTCATGAATAGATCTCAGCTGGGACCTGAGAGCTATGAAGTGAGGCTGAGCAGTTCACTCTCTTCTAGATGAACTGTGAGCAGGGGACTCAGTGATATACAGAGAGAAAAGCTTACTGCTGAGGGGAAGACTTGAAGGAGCCTCTTCTTAAGAGACCAGCCAAGAAAGTGTTCAAAAATAAAATGTGCATTTCTAGCCTTTTCCTTTGAGCAAGTAACACCCTCCAAAACAACCCCCCACCATAATTCTCTCAAAATAGCCTGTAAAGTTAAGGAAACAGAGACCTCCTGCAGCAAACACAAATGGCAGCCGGCCATTCCCATTCCATATATACACATTTACCAGCACACAACCAAGGATTATGGCTGAGTGGGTGCTGTCAGAGATCAGAGGGAGCCTGTGGATGGGAAGATGATAAACCAGCTGATGGCAGAGACTTGGACCTGCTTCCTCCATGTGTGATAATCCAAAAAGGAATAAACCCACTGACTGTAAACTAGCAAGCCCTGTAAAGGAAAGGTCGGCTATTCAGACACTTCCATACAAAGTTTAGGTAATGCAGTTTCTGAATGTTAACTACTGGAAGCTGTTCTTCAAAGACATGTCCTAAGTGCACAAAACCAGTGTTGCACTGGGAGTCAGGGAAGAGAATTCTCCCTGGGGCTGCTGTGTGTGTAATACTATGTCTTTATTTACTGTCTCCACTGTCTAACTGTCTCTAAACTCTTGAGGACATGGACTGTCTCTGCCTCACAGCTGAGCTCTGTTGTCTTCTTTGTATATTGATTTTTTTGTAGGCATATCTTGCCTACATATTTCATAGAGAAATGGAGATTCAGATGGTTAAAACTGGTATATAATTCCCAGAAAAAATGACTTCTCAGTGACACTGAAGTCATGCTTTCTCCAGAAGCTGCTAAGTAGCATTGAAAAGGTAGTGGCACCCCTCAGCAAAGTCATCCTAGTGACACATTTTAATAGTTTAGAAAATCTAGGACTTAGAGTGGCACTCTGTAATCACCACCCCTGAGTACAAAAAGCTTTGCTAATAAAAGAACCAGGCTAAAAACACAGAACAGAATTTCAGTTTTGTGGGAGTTTGTTTGTTAGTTTGCTTTCAAATTTCTGTTTGTTTATGTAATTTTTAAATATGTAGACATTCCTGCCAGCATTTGGAGTAAGATCATATGTCATCATACTGATGGTCAGCATAGCTGGAAAAAACCAACTTTGCTCTTTTTCCAGGGAGAAAGTTCACATCAAGACTGGTAACTGAGATGCTACCAGCCTCTGCATATACCAATCCCACTACATTGACCCTGTCATACTCCCCTCAAAATGACAGCAGAAGGGTAACACATAGGGGTTTTATTTGGTTGGGTTTTTTTGTTTTGTTTTGTTGTTTTGTTTGTTTGTTTGTTTCTGAAATGGTTTTTGATGAATGCTGGGAAGCTAAGTCAAAAAAAAAAAAGCCCAAATCTTTGTGATACATTAGAGTGAGAGAGTCAGGCCCACGTGTTGAATATATTCTGGTGCAAATATTATCCTCACTAATGATGTTTCCATGAAAACATAAAGATCAAGGAAAGGAAAAGGAATAACAACATCTTTCATTGTGTTTCTGTGTGTCTGATAAAGACATTAGGGAAAACAAGAAAATGGCTTTTTGATGCTGATGCTGCATAAACATGTTTTCTGAAGCAAAATGTTTTCACATTATCCTAAGAGGTGAAAAAAAAGAGAGATTAAACTGCCAGGCCTCTTGCATTGAGGGGTGATTTCCCTTAGCACCATTGACAGGAGGCAGAATGGCCTAGATAAATAACTATGGGGTGGGTAAAAGGGTAGCATCATCCTCTCTGTCTGGAAGATGTACAGAACAGGAGTGGAATGGTGCTTGAAAGCCAGAGAACTGAGTTTGTGAAGGGAGCTGCAGAGAAACTAGACAGCTGAGCTGGAGTGACCTGGACAGTGACCTGGACAAAAAAGATTGAAAAAGAGGATCATTGTGAGGCTGGTACATCAGAGCACATGTTACACTTCTTGGGGCTCACACAATGATACCTATAGTCTCTTTCCCTCTGCTGGGAAAGGATGGGTTTCTGTTTTATAGATGGACTCCAGGCAGGCATGGATGGGGTGCAAGATCTGCAGTTCCCCTGCTGGGGAGCATCCATTGTGTTTTGTTCTCTGAAACTGAGAGAAGATCCATTAATATTTTGTTCTCTCAAACTGAGCTCTTAGAAGATGCAGTGTCTGAGCAGAAAATATACAGTCAGGACCCTGTGCCCAGCAGTCCATCATTTTGGTGCATGTCCTGAGTTTAGATGTTTTCGGAGGGTTTATATGCTTTGAGTTACTGAGACAAACTGGTAGTGGGAATGTTGCAGCAGCCCTCTTGTTAGAGGGTAGAAATGAGCCAAGACACAGACCTCTTGTTTATCACAGCATGGAAATGGTCCTGGTTTGTTGCTCTTTACAGCTCAGCCATCCTGACTCCAACTATTCACTGACCCTGGCTGCAGCAAGCTCCTACTGTGGGTTTCCCTTGCAGCCTCTTACTGCTTGTTATTTCCTGCTAACCTATGACTGCATCTATTAGTTTGCAGACTTTGAATGCAGGCTTTTACCTAGCTAGATTGTGGCTGCAGGTTCCAACAACAGGCTCTAACTGCAGACCCAAACGGACCTTTCAGCAGTGATTCTCTCTCCCCAGGATCCTTCTTCTTCATGATTCTCCAGTTTCTGATGATCCTCCTTCACCATCTAACCCACTCCCTTTCATCACGGCTTATTGGATACAGCTGTGACTCATCAGGGCAAGGCTGAATTGGGTAACTAACACAGCTGTTACTTATCAGGGATGAGGTCCATTGTATTCCCTTCTCCTACATGGGAAGACCAACTGTCCCGGTAATCAGTGTGCCAAAGGACACTACTGAGATAGCAGTTCTATGTGAGACCACTCTTTAGGGTTATATAGACATCATCTTGTTTCATGTATCTGGTCTTTTGTTGTTCTGTAATGGAGATTATTGTGTGGCTTCTGGAATGTGGGATAACTTTGCTGAATTGTTTTGTTCAGTTTTTCTGTGCTGTGAATATTGTTTGATGAATGTACAGGACATCTTGGAACAACTCCATGTGATGGAGTTATCCCCAAGTTGTGACTCCGAAGCTTGTATGTTTTATGCATTTTTGACATAATAGCTGAGTTCTGTAATATTATATCTCTTACAGACATAAATTAGATTATATCACATCATGAAACATATGTGCTGTCTCTTCTTCTTCTTCTGTCTGCCTTGCTTAGACATGCCCTGGAGAATCCTTGGACCTCACTAGGAATGACAAAATTGTAAGACCTCACATCAAAAAGGCTAACAGATTCAAAATATTTGCTATTTATTGAAATTCACTGCCAAATCTAGATTTTCCACAGCAGTGAAAATTCACACAAAGGAACAAATAAAAAAAAAATGGGTGAAAACTGGTCTTCACGTGTCAGCAAGTTTGCCTAATTCTACTACACTGAGCAACCCCAAGGAAAAGGAAAAAACCCCTGGATATCAAAGTGTTGCCTGGCCAATTAAACTCAACTAGACACTTTTTGTTTGCCTGCAAGAATGAGATGTGGATGGGGTGAGCTTGAACGAACTCTTTTAGGGCATCCTAAAAGAGTTGATCTCATTAACTTTTCCATGGGGGACAGAAGTTTTCTGTGGTATGTTATCTGATGCCCACAGTCCAGGCCAGAAGTAATCTCTTTTTTGCACCTGCAGTTAGCAGGATCTTTAGATCTTTAAAAGCACAAATTAGCTCTGTCACATTATGGGGGGGCTCTAGGAACAACTTTTCTTTAAAGGCATTTTACTCTTCACTATTTTTTTTTTAAGTTCCCAGCAAATCAAGCCTTAGCTTCTTTTCTTCCTTCCGTTTTTTTTCTTTTTTTTTATTTTTTTTTATAAATTCATTTAGCTGTGGAATGGGCTGTGCTGGCTAATTTTGNTTTTTTTCATTTTCCCTTTATCTTTAACCCCTTTTCTTTGTCTCTTTTCTTTTTTTTTTCTTCAACCTCATTTCGGAGGTCTGACAGCTCAGATCTGCAATGGGTCTTCCTGCTGGACAGCTTTATAATTGGGACTGCAGAGTTCTGAAAGCATGCCAGATGTGTCGTCATCAAACAGCAAAGTCCTCATTAGAGCCCAAGTTGTAAGTGCATGTGTATGTTTTCAGAGGAACTTTTCCATTAATGGCTAGTAGGTGTCCAGGAGCAAAGATCATTGTCGCTTTTGTAGCTGGCCTTTATATAAAGGATTTTACCTAGTGAAGTGAAATATTTTCTTTTGTCCCACTGTGTTTTCCATTGTAATGGGGACTTCTCTGTATCATTTTGTTGCTGAAGTGGTGCTTGATATGACAAGAAACCACTCTTCAGATGCTAATTGCTCTTGGGTTGCATTATTTATGCAGAAGCAAAAAAATGGGATGTTCCATTTTTTTTTTTTCCTCAATTCTTCAACATGATAGCTTTCCCTTTATACTGTACATGCCTGAGCTGTAACATTTATCAAAAAAAGATGAATTTTCTTTTATTTTAAAAAGAGGGTGTACAATGGTACCTTACTTGATGCCCCAGTCCAGATTCTGCTTTTGCATCAAATTTTTGCAAGTAATTTAGAATTTCCATATCTTAACATGTTAGTGAGAAGATAAGTGCAAATATCCTTTATGCAGACTGTCCTTTGGAGCTGCTTTGAGAATAAAATGTATATGAGGTAAAGTTCCTTGAATTGAAAAATATTTTTAGGTACAAAGTAATTAAATTTTTCTGTAGAAGAACTATAGTAGATAAGTGTATAGAGAGAACTCAAATGAACTGATTAGCTATTTTTTGGTGGGGTTCCTTTTTTTTCCTTTTAATATAATACAGAGATTTTTAAATAAGACTAGCAGAATGTCCTCTACCAACCTTTCTTTCTTTCTTGCAGAAAATGCTTGTCAAAACGGCATGCTTGTGTGAAAATCTATCAATTCTAATAAAATTCCATTATGAAGAAATCTGAGAAGACTGTTCTGATGAGCTTGTAATGGAACAGAATGTTCAGATGTTTCCATTTCAGTACAGCCTTTTCTGTATATCATTTTAAAGCTGTTCATAGTGTATAAAATCAAACATGAGCATTACAATGAATCTTTCCACTTTCTTTGAAAAAGCAGGTTTCAAAAAAAAAAATCATTATTATTTTATTTCAGGCTCACATTCCTGAGTAAATTTCACATTTCTCCTATTATTATTATCCAGCTAAAAAGAGTGAAAATTATGGGAATAATGAAATTTTCTGTGAAACAGAAAATACATTTGCAGCCAGGTTCTACTCTTAAAAGTAAGTTGGTCAAACCATGAGTGAGCAATTTTGTAGATACATGAAGTGGGGTTTATGTCATCTACTGTTAGATGTGAATAGTTCTAAGTATCCAGGCTATCTCTGGGATCTGTGGAGAAAAATAGGTGTCACCACAGGATTTATCTCATGTATCTTCAAATGCTATGAAGTACTCATCGCAAATATATAGTTATATATTCTGTTTCTTCAGAAAAGAAACGCAAAAAAAATATTATAGTGAAAATGACTTTAAGAACAACACGGGACAGGAAGGGTTCTGTGTGTCTTATTTTGGTCTTCTTCTTCTTCTTAAAATTTGTCTCAAAACTCAAGAATTATTATGTTATTTGTAGTCCTCAGCACCTTCTTTTGCTGTTCTGGATGGACCAGACCCCACACCCTGCTTGGTGCAACAGAAGTCTGACTGCTGTTACTGTGTCACTAAAAGCGCAGTGCCAGGTGACAACTGTGGGAATTCTTAGGTCAGTTTCAGAAACCTTAGCCAGATTTAGTTTTACCTTTTAGTAGATGTTAAACAAAACTGAAAATGTCAGTGCTGACCTGTCCTGGTTTAGGGAATCACGCTAGGACATATCCTCAGCCAACAGAGCAGAGAGAACAGGACAGCATACAACAGGACATGTGTCGTTCAATCCTCCCACATGATCCTGATCCCGGTTGTAATAAAACAGAACAGCTCTGTAAGGATTTTGGATTCACACAATAGCAAGGAGGACCAGAAACTATTTTGTTAATAAAAGCATACATGTGATTCACAACAGTGAAAAATATGGTCCATTGCTCTTTTTGACTTTATCCTTACTCTCTTTTTTCTACTCTATTTTGTCCTTCCTATCTCCACTTTCTTTTCTTCAATTCAGTTGTGATTTACTACATTATAATTATATGTTGTCTTCTGACTACTAATAATTCCAATATCCTATCCATCCATAAAACAGTAATTATTAGTTATAAAATGTTGCTCAAAACAAGGACAAACAGACTCTTTTTTATCTTTTTTTTTTATTTTATTTTTTAAGCTGATTTTTGAAGGCATGCTTGGTAATGAATTTGCCTCATCGCCCAAGGAAACTAACAAAAAAAGAAAAGAAAAAAACAAATGCCTACACAAAGGAAGAATGAGAATACAAAGAGGAAATTCAATACTGTGTATTAACTCACAAAGAGAAACAGTGAGTAAAGTGCTGGGCTTATCATTGACTGGAATGAAAAAAGATTACCCAACAAATCTATTCCTTCTGTTGATGCAGAGCTTTTTGTAAACTTGCACCAGAAATTAATCTGAACCAACAAAATTACTTGTATAAAAGAAGCACTAAAAAGAAAATCAGCAAACCACTTCAGAATGGTATTATTTCTTCATTTTATACATACATAAATGCAAGGATTAAAAAACTTGCATTATATTCACTCTTGACATATGTTGTAAGGAGTACTACTATTTATCTTTCCACTCTATTTAGAAATTCAGATTTTAATTATGAGGCAGGTATCCAAAAAGCCCCATAAATTTCATTTTTTTTAGAAAAGCACGTCCTTTTAATAATTGTAAAACACACTGCAAATTTGGCCCACAGTTCCATAATGGATTAAGATCCACAGGTCTTTTACTAATAAGATCAAAATATGAGAGATATTCTAAAATGAATTGTTGAGAGCTGAATCTCAAGTCAGTTGAAAAGAGTAGCAAATGTCCCAGTCATTTCAAATGTTTTGCCCCAAGCACCTTAGAAGTTTATACTACCAGGACTCTGTGACAATAGTTTGAAATATTCTAATCCATCAAACTAAGTAGCCTCTCTAATGCTGACAATTGGTGGATATCCAGGTAAGATAAACATATAGTGGCATTTTATCAGAATACACTTTCAGTCTCCAATGCTAACTGCAATTTGCAGTGTAGAGATTTCTAAGATAAGAAATGGCCTTTTTATGTTAGCCTTGATGGCTTTTTCTTTCATGAAGGGCTTTTTATGAACCCATATAGATATTTAATCTTCAAATGTTCCTGCAGCAGGGAGTTCAACAATTCATCAGGCTTTTAGTCTTTACAATCAGAACACTCTTGATTTGTTAGATTTGTGTTTGTTTTTAATGATTGAATTTGATGTCCTCTATTTTCTGTGTTAAAAAAAAGGTCATCAAACGTAATCTGTAAAGTATAAAGTCTGAAAATCTTCTTATTGACCTCCATGTCCTTTGTATTGGGCTCATAATAATTTCTGCTAGAGTATCTCAGAAGAGGTCCAGCACTAGTATACAAGAGAAAGTTCAATACTTCTCATTTATTGCTTCTTAGACTGATTCTTCAATTAGAGACTGACTATGAGATGGTGGAATCCATGGACCATGAGAGAAAGTAAAAAAACTAACAGCAGGATCACAAGCCTGGATTTCAAGTCAGCAAACTTCGATCTGTATGGGGATCTGCTTGAAGGAATCCCATGAAATACAGACCTGACGTGAAAATAGGCCCCGTACAACTGGTCAATTTTCCAAAGGCCAAGCACCAAAATTGTTCATCTCAACTGACAGGAAACCTAGAAAAGGCATCAGAAAGCCTGCATGGGTGGACAGTAACCTGACAAAACTTAAGATATGAAAGTAAGTGTAGAAAAAGTTGATGCACAATCTGGTGCATCAGATCTAAGTTCATACTGAGATGCTAGGAAAGGCCACTCAGTGGAGTTGACTCTGCCAAGAGACATGAAGGATAAAAAGAACAAAAGGAGAATTTATAGATAGTTTAAGTTTGACTCTGAACAGAGTAGGGGATTTGCAATGTAGTGAAGGCTGAGGTACTCAACAGTTTATTTGGTTTGTTTTTTCGTGGTGAGACTTAACATCAGGATCTCCAAGGCTCTTGAGGAAACCCCAGGAGCAGTGGAAAAGTCTGAGCAAGGAAGATTTACTCTTGGTGGAGGAAGATCATCTTAAAGCATGTTTTAACAGACTGAACATACACATGAACTTGGGACCTAATGGAATGCACCTGCAAGTGTTGAGGTCCTGGTCAATGCCATTGTGAGGCCACTTAAAATAACTTCTGAAATGTCATGGCATTTAGGGGACGTTCATGAAGAAGCGAAAACCAACCTTACAGGCAAGAAAAATAACCAGGGGGATTTGAGGAACTGAAGAATGCTCAATGTTATGCTAATCCTTTGGGAGATGATGGACAAAATACTCAGGGAACCAAACATGCAAGGGACAAGGAGGTGATTTGGAATAGTCACTACCTATAATATGGGAAATCTTCTCTAACAATCCTGATAACCATCTAAGGTGAAAGGAATAATTTGGTGAAAAAGAGAAGAGATGTGTACCTTATTTTTCTTGATTATGTCAAAACTTATGAAAAAACTCTTCCACTAACAAACTGATTAAATATGGGCCAGTTAAATAGACAGTGAGGTAGTCTGAAATCTGCTTAACCTCTGTTCTTAAAGAGTTGATAATCAGCAAAATCCATGGAGGACACTTAGTGGTATATCACAAGGGTCTTTAATGAGGGCCAATACTATTTAAAATCTGTATTAATAACCTGGATGATGGGAAAATGTTTGAATTACAAACAATGGGCACAAAAGGATATACATTAAATTTCATTTAAACATAAAGAAAACTTCTTAACTGTGAGTGTGATCAAATATTGCATGAATTGTTTAAAGAGGTTGCATAGTCTCTATCCATGGAAATACTCAAAATCCCTCTGGACCTAATCTGACCCTGATTTAAAGAGGGAGCTGGACTGGGCAATCTCTAGAGATCCCTGTCAATGTCAGCTATTTTGTGATTGAGTTAAATTTCCAAGTAAGTAGGGGTTTGTGTTACCATTTTTTTTCCTTCCTATCTCTGACATAGGTTAAGGGGCTGGCCAGAGCATAAACAGACCACATAATATGCTCAGGAGTGTTATTAATCCCTAGTTCATAAATGTTAATGACTTTCCCGCTCATGGCTAATCCAGACAGAGAAAAGTGGTTTTGAGATTAGAAGATAAATCCTTACTTTCATGGCAGGCCCAAAGGACTCTTAAGCATTTGGGAAAATGACATGTTAGCATCAACACCAATTCTGCATCAGGATGCACCAACACAGATTTATGTTCCTGAGAGGCAAACCATTTATCACGTGTCTGCTGCAAGATCCCATTTTGCATAGGTTTTTCCACAAAAGTTCAAGTCATGTTAAGGCTGAGAATATAAAGAGAAAAAATATCAAGAGAGACTCTGTAGCATGAAATGACAGATACGTCCTGTACCTGTTCTCTCACCATTCATTTCATTCCCTTTCACTTGTTACTTTGTCAGTGTGGACTGTGTTCTTGCAGTCCCCCAGACAGTTGAGATTCGGCTCTCAACATGGACAGCTTGAAAGAAACCCAGGTTTTACAGTCTTCCCTGAGCAATTTGAGAAGCACAACTTCAGGAAAACAGATGTGTTTCTACTCTTATCTGAACAGTTGAGACAAAGAGAGAGATACCAGGCTGATGCATATTCGATCTGAAATTATTTATTTGAATGTACACATTTTTTGCATGTATTTCTAAAAATACATGGAGATGCATGCAGATATGCATATGTATATGCATAGGGAAAGAAAATATATACCAGGTAGATATTTCAAAGTGTTATAGTAAATGCCTGTTCAGGCTATTATTACATTGGTTTGTGTGGTTTTTGAGCATTAGCGATAAGGTTTTTTAACACTTTCATATTTCACCATCTCTTGTCTCTATCAAAGAGATGAAAGTTATGATGGGACAAAGGAAAAAAATATAAACAATTGTCACAGCAAAGTAAAGCCACCCTAAACTTTTTAAGTGTTCAGGCCCAAGAACTGGCATCAGAGGATATTGGCACACTTCAGTTTAAGGGAAAGATATTGTGATGACAATAATAAGGGCCAATTTCTTGTGAAAACGGCTAGGTCTTCAACTTGTTTACCAATATAAGCCTCGGGAGATGTTGAGAGTTCTTTCTGACTTTTGCTTGCTAGCTAACATAAATATTTCCTTTTTTAAATATTTATACGTGACTCTTATGGCAGTCAGGGTTGGTGATGAGTAAGAATCATGAAGAGATCACAGAATAATAGAATTACATTGGAAGGGATCTTAGAGGTCATCCAGTTCCAAACTCCTGCCATAGACAGGGACACCTTCCACTAGACTAGGATTCTCAAAGTTCCATCCCACATGGGCTTAACACTTAATGTTTTGGGGTATCCACAGCTTCTCTGGAATATGGAGGTGTTCCCTATTTAGCCAAACTGACTTGGCACCTATCTGGAATTGAAACTGAGGCTGCTTTCTGCAAAATGCCATGAGTAAGTCAGTTTTAGGTTTCCAGACAGCCTTATCAATGGATGTGTCCAAAACCCCCCACACACACAGCCCAGGAGCAGATGTTAATTCCTCAAGTCTTTTGTCGTTGTTGCTCCAAGTAGAAAAAAAAATAATGTCTAATATAAGATAAAATTTAAAAAAATGGATTGTTCACCATACATATCCATTTACTTTTTAAATTTTAGAACATATTTTGCACCACAAAACAATCACAGTAATAACCATTACTCTTTTGCATGTTACAATATTGGCAGTTGAAAAGCTTGAAAAATTAATGGCTGGCGTGGCTCAATCCTGGAGACATCCCTAGGGCTTGGTGTAAACTGAAGTCCATCTGAACCTGGTACAGCCAACACTAACAGTATGTTAACAAAATATCCCAGTTATGAGCATTCTGGTTTGTCTGGAACAGAAACTAAAATATAAAGGAAATTTATAAAGGTCTCAAGTAAAATTATGTTTCTTGCAAGGCTCAGAACAATAAAAACAAACAAACAAC
>VWYO01012250.1:32330-44063 GCA_013400275.1 Rhadina sibilatrix | reverse complement strand
CAAAAAAACCCAAAAACAACAACAACAAAAAAAACCCCACCAAAACAAAACAAAACAAAACAAAACAAAAAACACCAAACAAACAAACAAACAAACCCCCTAGATCTCAGTTCTGGGTAAGACAATGGAAAATTTTCTAAACACTCCGAAAATAGAAAATTGAATAGTATTGGTATAATACTATTATAGATATAGATAATTAGTAGAAAATTGGTAGAATATGATCAATAATTAATAGCAACAAAAATAATAATGCTTCATCAAAAATAAGTTAAATAGAGCAAACTTGGTTTAATGTTTGGAGCTGCTTACAGGTCGCTTGATAAGAATAACTCTGCTACAATGTCATACAATAAAGTATTTCTTATTTCAGCACACCATTTTTGATTAAAAATACATACTTCAGAGTATCATCAACACACACCCACTTCTCTGTGCTATCCTGCCAGATGATTAACTGACAGCTGTGAAAAAAATATTTTTATCAATATGGAATCACCAGTGAATGAGAAAGTTAGAAAATTGTTTTGTGCCCATCAACATTTTAAACAGGAAACTGGAAGGAAATCTAAAGTTATTACTGGTGAAATGTGCAGATGACACATTATTTGCCCATCCTTTAGCTGATTGAGGGATAAATATTACCAATATCCAAGCAGCCATACAAAGGCATATGGGATACTTGGTAAACTAGGCTCTGCCATCCATGATATTTAGTTTTGCTGTGTTTGGATCTTTAAATGCAATCACATATTTGGGAACAACAAATGCACCCTAGACGCAGGATGCTGGAAACTGAAGACTTTGAAAAGGTTAAGTGTAAACAATGATTTTAAGAGAAGCATTGACAGAATAGAAGCTTGTGTGATGCTAGGCTGCATAAAAAGGGAAGAAATAGGAAAGAGTGGAGAAAATATCCATTTCAGTGTTCAGCATTCATAGGGCTGAGACTAGAATACAATTGTGGCATCTGCATGAATAAAAATAAAGAGTTTATTAAAAAAAATGAGCTGGGTGCAGAAAAGAGCCATGGAAGTGATTTCTGGTCCAGAGAAACCGCTTCACAGAGAGAGACTTAAAGAGCTCAATCTGTTCAGCCTATTAAAATGAAGACTGAGAGGTGACTGCAGTACAGCGTATCAGTACCTTCACAGGGGAGGAACGCTGGGTATTAATGGGCTCTTTAATCTAGTGGGGAAAAGGCACATCAAGAACTAATGGCTGGGAGCGGAGGCCAGACAAATTCAAATTAGAAATTAGGCACAACGGAGGAGATGATTAACCAGAGTCACAAACTACTGAGGGAAAGTGTTTTCTCCATTGCTTGTTATCTTCAAAATCAGAAAAGAGAGTTTTGGGGTTTAAATTTTTCATATCAGTCTTGGCTGAAGCTTTATTTCTGGATAAAAAGACATAGCTCAGCCCAGGTTCGTGCAGCTTGACATGATACAGGTTGGTGGGAGAGGTTTCTTGATGTGCATTGAGATGACAAAAAGCTAAGTGAATGTAGTTAGCACAGAGATGAGGCTGAGCTAACTAATCTGGCACATTTATTAAAAGCTCCAGTCTCAAGAGTCGTTTATGCATTCCAGTTGGCACAAGGAAATGCAGCTTGTCTTTTTTATGTGAAATATCCTATAGAAATATCCTTTCTTGTAAATAAGGATATTTTTTATATCCCTAAAGAGATGCAATATAAACATAACTTTGTCCAGGTACATCAGAACTTTAGTTTCAGGGTTTACAGTTCACAAAGCTGTCTTCCAACTTTAAGGATCAATATTCTACTTTAAATATATATTTATGTGAATAACATTAAGTAATTGAACTTTAGATCTCCTTTCTGAGTCTTTTTGTCTGCTTTGGGTGTTTTGTGGGTTTTGTTGTTTGTTTGTTTGTTGGGGTTTTTTTGTTTGTTTCTTTGGTTTTTAATAAAATGCGGATAAAAAATGGGAGACACAATACAAAGGAACTAGAAAATTAAACTTGAATAAATTAATAAAATGTGAGCTGTGCTGCTAGAGTTTTGAATATGTTAGCCACAATGTCTCAAATATAGAGACTATTGCCATTTTCTCAACTAGTTATTCCAGGAAACCAATGTACCATACACAAGTGTGGCATGAGTTTTAATATGCTGCTAGACACTTGCTACTTTTCTCATTACAAGAAGACAAACAGATACCAGGGATGATGATTATACAGACTACGTATCCTTCTATTATTTCCAGATGGCTCTGCTTTTTTTGTGATTTTAATGCCTTTGCAAAATGTATTTATTAGAGTATGTGTTCTTTCTTCTTTTTTTTTTTATTTTTCTTTTCTCTTTTTCTTTTTTCATTTGCTGATACCCCAGAGTGCTGTGCAGACTCCATGCCCCAGAACACTCTGGGAAGAAGCTCTGTCTAGAGAGCCAGGGGTCCTGGTGGACAAGAACCTGCTCCTTTGTCCCTGAGCCAGCAGTGTTCCCTGCTGGAAGGTCAATGGTTCTTTGGGGTGCCTTAGGCAGAGCATTGCCAGCAGGTCAGGGATGTGATCCTGACCCTCTGCTGAGCCCTGTGTCATGTGGAGCACTATGCCCAGTCCTCAGCTCCTCAGGACAGGGAAGACGTGGAGCTCTTGGAGAAATTCCAGTGGAGAGCTTACAAGGATGATGAGTGACTGGAGTGTCTCTGTTATGAGGAAAGGCTGAGGGAACTGGGGTTGTTCAGCCTCAGGAAGAGATGACCGAGAGGAAACCCCATCCTTCTCTGTCAGGGTCTGCAGGGAGGTGACTGAGAATGGGCCAGGCTCTGCTCAGTAGTGTCCAGCACTGGGACATGAGGCAATAGGCAGGAACTGATGGCCACAGAGTTCCACCTGAACATGAGGAAGAACTTCCTCACTGTGCAGTGACTGAGCACTGGGACAGACTGCCCAGAGAGGATGAGGAGTCTTCCTCACTGGAGATACCCCAGAACAGTCTAGATGCAAGCCTGTGCCCTGTGTTCTGGGATGACCCACTGTGGTCCCTCCAACATAACCCATTGTGATTCTATGATTAAACACAAGTCCCTTCTTAGTATTTGGATTTGATATTTTCAGAGTGGTCACTATACTGCATTTTCCAGTGGATCTGAATTTTTTTTTTCCAAAGCACAACAAAAAGAGTAGAAATAAAAAATATGTGCTTCAATTTTGCATTGATTTCTTTGTGCACATTAAAAAAGGACTACATTCCTGTTCAAAAATTGCTTAAAAATTTATTCAGTGTCTATGAGATTTAATCTAGCTGTTTGTTTGTTTGTTTATAAGTCTTCATTGTTTAGGATTGCCATTTCAATAAAAAGGTAGTGTTTATTACACTTAAAATTTTTGGACAAGAAAAATGTTATTAAGTATGACCTCTTCTTTACCTTCTCACTACATTAGAGAGGATTCTGATTTCTGAATGGCCTTTTAAGATAAATAGCCCATTTTCCTCATTTTTTTTTTCCAGAATTCATGTTAAGTAATTTGAAACAATTGATGTCAAGGTTATAAAGAAAAAGTAAACCTTCTGAAATGACCCAAAGAGAAAGTGATGAAACCTCACACAGTTCAATAAAAATTTTTCTAGATTCTCTATTTTACATGTTTTCCAATCAAATAAGAGAAAATTTTAATACTAGTGTATTTTTAATTTTATTTCATTTTGACACATGATTCACTGTATAGAGCACAAGAGCATCAAAGTACAGTCTATGCAGGTGGAATTTCTTCTATTAACCTTAAAATTTATTTTGAAAATATTAGAACATATTAAAGACATTATAAATAACAGATGCCCTTGGAGTGCAACTGGAGCAGTCCAGGCTGGACAGTGGGAAAATACCTGCTATTAGGGATTGTGCAGTTCTGGAGATAATCACACAGGAAATGGAAGGAGTTTCTATCCCTGGATGCTTTCAAGTCCAGGAAAGTAAAAACGTGCCTGGCCTAACACAAAACTGTCTTACTTCAAATAGGTAGCTGGACTAGAGGCTTCAAAAGATATCTCCCAACCAATATATTCTATAAGTACCTAAATAATTGCAACATGTATTGGATCACTTCTTATTTTAAACTAAATTTGTTAATCAAGGCTTAATAAGTGATATAAAATAAGTCATAAAGACACCATAATTTGTGTATTAAATATTCTAAGACCTCTTAATTCAGTATTTCACATCTTATGTTGCTCTACAGAAAGCAATAAAATATTTTTTTATGAACAATTACTAAATAATCTGGAGGTAGAAGGAATTTCTAAGACACATAAGAAAAACTTTTTTTACAGGATTATAGAATCATTTATAGTGGAAATAACCTTTAAGATGATCAAGTGCAACAGCAGACCCAGCACTGCCAAGCTCACATGTCCCTAACTTCCATAACTGGTTAGTGACTCAACCCTGGACACACTGTTCCCATGCTGGTCAAATTCCTCTTTTGATGAAGAATTATTTCCCTAATATCCAATTTAACCTCCTCTGACTCAATTTGTGGCTATTTCCTCTTGTCCTATTACTTGTTACTTTTAAATCTGTTTGTTTTATTTTATTTTTGACTTTATGAAAAAAAAACTAAAAAAAAGTAATCTGAATAAAAATAAAGTTTTAGTGTCAATTTTGTTATGACACCAGATTTTGACATATTTTAGAATGAAACATTATAGCTTTCAATTTCCAAAATATCATTTCTGTTATTCCCTTGAAAGATTAATCCTCTCCTTCCTGCTGCATCTTCAAATAAAAGAAAAAGTTTAACTTTTTTATTTGAATATTTTCTTTGGTGATCCATTTGTGGTTCTTTTTATTTTGCATATTTATATTTGAGAGAAATATATTAAAATAATGAAAACAGTTTCATACTGATGCATTTTCCTTCTTTCCAACTCTGTAGTTTTTTATTTCAACCTTCAAGTGCAAAACCAAAAATAATCGGTATTCTAGCACTTTTACCAGTTACTTTTTGCATTAAGCAAAAATACAAATTATTATCCAAAATATATATATATATAAAAAATATTTACCAGGTCAATTTGGAATGTGAATTTAGATCTTCAGTATCCACCTTTATATAAAAAAAACCCTCATATTTTCTACAGTCTTTCAAAGTTTATACATTTAGAATGCTTAATACCATATAGAGTTATTTCTAATTTACAGCAGTATGACTCTCCTAAATGCGGTGATTTTTATTGTGATTTACACCACTGTTTCTGAGTTCTGAATCACAACCTTGTCCATATTTATGGTTTTCACAATCCCTTTGGTTGTATGTAATTTTTACAGTAGAATAAAAATAGCAGACCCCTACTTAAAGGACCTTATCATCATAGATCCTTAATTACAGCTATGTTAAAGTAACCTCTACAGTGGCCCACGAGCCAAAGCAACAATAAATAAAAGGGACTGTAAAGTGAGTAGCTTCTTCCAAAGGGAAATGTCAGCCTGTGCAAGGAAATGTCACCAGTGCAATAACATTTCCCTCTGCAGCACAGGGTGGGAGCAGAGCAGAGAGAGGAGCTGGTGCTTTGTGGGAGGGTGTGAGTGGTGAGAGGCTAGGAACTCGCAGGATAAAGCAAACAGAGTTGCCAAGTGGGTGACCTCCTCCCATTAAGGGAGTGGACTGTCAGACTGAGCCAACAAAACTGCAGGCTCTGTTCTGGAGCCTTGGAATGAGGCTGCTGCATCAGTTGGATATCAATGCCCCATTTGAATACTACTTATTTTAATTCAGACACTACACAGCCTTCCCAGGAAGCAGAAGATCTTTTCTTCCATCAGATGTGTTTCTGTTTCTGCAACAGCTGACATGGTAGTGTCCGTCAAAAGAGAGTGGACATGCCAAAATTTCACCAGCCTCTGTCTTCTGGGTGAGGCAGTCACATATGATAGGATGAGAACACTGTGGCAGAATGCAGCTGTCCTACAAGAAGCCTTGTACACAAAATATGGAGGAAGTTACCTCATTTTCCTACAGGCAGCAAATCTATTAGCAGTATTTACTTCCTTTCTAAATCCCTTCTTCCATCTCTAGTAAACTGCGGTTACAATTTTGCTCTGGATCCTGTTTGATTTTGCCCAACCTCCCACCACATGGGCTGGAGACACAACCCTTTAGTCCTAGGTTTGAAGAACCACACTCTGGGCCAGACAGCTTCCCCCTTTTGCCTCTCATGCATCCGTCTCTTGGGATGCTAGATTGCTAATCCCTTGTTATTTTTGTTGCAGGAAGAGGTCTTCTTGCTTCATTTGTTGAATCTGAAAGACCATGCCTAACACACATAGTCTGGTTTTAATGAACTCAGTGATTATCTCTGTTCGAGAGCAGATGTAAGAGCTCTTGGTGCGGTAATGCCGATGAACAAAACACTCAGACCAAAAAGAAAAAGAGAATCTGCCAATTCCAAGCAAACGTTAAGCTTAGTACCTGTAAAAAGCAGTAACGAGGTGAAATTTAGTTAACCAACAATTTAGTTAACATGGACTGAAATATACTCAGCCACAACCCTAGGAAAGACAGTTTAGCTAGTAATAGGAAGTAGGACTTACATGGAGATTTTTTTAGGCTGAAGATGGGAATTTGCATAGTGAAACATAAACTGTAATGCATTATGCACTACACATAAATGAAAAATAATCTCTGGTCAACAGTACAAGGCATATGATTCCCTCTGCATATGGTTTTAGCAGTAAGCCTGAAAGGTTTGCTGGGACTTTCTTCCCCTCCACTATCTAATGCGCAATGAGAATCAGACCCTTTGCTTAGGGGGAAATCAAAGGGGAAATCAAACCCAGCAAATGCCTCTGGCCCTTCCCCTCCAGTCTGCGCCACATCATATAACTAAAAGATCCAGCCTTACATCTCAGAAGAACTAACCTTTTGAAGTTGCTCAGAGATGGTATCTGCTGGCAATGTCCTTTAACCAATTTTAACTGCCAGACTTCTCACCTGGAAAAAACGGCTTCATTTTCCCAGCAGAGGTGAACATTTTTTTCTTCCTCCTCCTTCTCCCCCAGCTCCTTTGCATCTTTTCAATTTATGAAATGCTTTGGGATCATTTTGGGAGAAAAGCTCCATGCAGTATAACCACATTAGCTTGTAAAGCAAACAGAAAAAAAATGGCCTGTTGGTCATAAACAAGCTGTCTGCAAATTTTTCTTGTGCTATCTCTGCACTGGATCTTATTCAGGACTGCAAGATATGGTGGTTTGTTTTATACTGATGGGTACTGTTGCCAGGGATTCCATCCCAATATAGATGTTTGTAATACACATCTTGTGTCAGTCTCTTCAGTCAGTTGTCGGCAATAGAGTTTGAAAGGCATATAGTGACAGTATAAATGCATATGGTATATCTGAATATTTTGTTGGAAGGATGATGGGTCCTGGCTGCTTAGGATGCTACATGGACTCCTGTACAACCTGCATTTTTATCAGCTCTGTCTCCCAAACTGGAAACAAAAACAAGCCATGCTGGTTTCTCTTTACTGTCAGTGGAGTGAAATCTGGAGGTCAATTCGTCTGACCTGCCTTTGAGTTTTATCTTAGAATATCTTAGAGATGAGCATTCCTTTCCACTGACTATGAAAATATGATGAGCTGAAACAACTGGAGCTCAATGCAATTCCTCAAAATTAGGCCCTGCCTAAGTTTCTGATCAACCTCTGCTTTCTGGGAGCAGCATCCTTTTGATAATATGTGGTATCTGCCAACACTTTTAACTGTCTCAGCCTAGAGCACTTAGAGTATTACCACTTTTTACATGAGCAGCTGAAAGTCCCAGGTTCAGCTCAGTTCTGGGAGACCTTTTCAATAGACTATAAGCAGTTGGTAGGGCACCACATCTTGCTTCCACTGGCAAGTGGTTCCAGGCATCTCCATAAAGTCCTGCTCCACATAGGCCAGATCTGTGTGGGTGTCTTTAAAATGCAAGGACACTCAAAGTGTTGTCAGACTTCTATTTTCAGGCAACTGACTCAAGCCACTATGTATCTAAATTTAGATGTTTGCATATGAGCTAGGTGTCTAAGCTTGGAGAGCTATTGGTTGACCAGATATAGACATTTGCTTCATCTCTTCGTAAACCACTAATTGCATTGACTAGACCTCTACTCTCTTTAATGGGTACCTGGCCATTTATCTTGCATGCAGACATCTAAAATTAGATATCTTAATCCCTGAGCATAATCACACCACTAACTTTTAGATTCCTAATTAAGATAAATTAATTGAAAACTACAAGACCTTTACACCGTTTCTGAGCTTTCTTCAAGCTTTCATCTGCCCTTAGTTGGAAAGAGTAGATGACCAAACTGCTTTATTCTTTGATGAATTGCAGAAATTGAAAAAAAAAAAAAAAAAAAAGGAAGAAGAAGAAACCCCCCCCTATTTTAAAAGTCAGAAACTGGGCTTTTCTGAAGAAAAGAAACCAGCAACTTCATGCACACAGAAATTTACTTCTTCATTCTGAAAGTTTAGAAATACTAATCAAAGCCTCAAAAGATGGATTGCTCTGTCATCAAGCTAAGTGTGCCAGGGGAGGTTTTAGTTGGATAGGATATCAGGAGAAGGTTCTTCTCACAGAGGGTGGTTGGGCACTGAACAGGCTCCCCAAGGCAGTGGTCAGGATGGGATTCTTGGGTGTATCCTGTGCAGGGCCAGAAGGCAGACTCAGTGACCCTTGTGGGTCCCTTCCAACTCAGGATATTCCCTGATCCTGTAATTCCATTAAGAGATAGCTACAGAAGTGGCTTATTTTCTCCACCTGACTAGGAGTACTGGCCAGACCTGACAGAGGATTTAGGTAACCCTACCACCAGAGCTTCATGCCAACACTTAAAATTCTTGTTGAGCTTGAGCAGTGGGATCTGAATCAGAGCTTCTCTGGCTGCTATGGCATGAGAGGTGAGCAAAGTAACATTCAGCTCTATGCAGTTGCATGTGTAGACTTTACCTTGTTGAAAGTGTTTACTCAAGCTTTGGCAATTTGGAGGGGTTTGTGTTTAATTTTTTGCAGTTGCTGTTGGGGGATTTGTTTTTGTTTGTAGTTGGGTGGTTTTGTTTGCCTTTGTTTTTACAACTCCTTTGGTTTTATGTAATTTGTTTGAGACAATTTGTTTTCTTGTTAAATAAAGGAAGTAAAAAGTTTTGACTACCAGCTTCAGATAAGTCTGGTGGAGCTGAAAGACTGTAATCATGACATCAATACTAAAAACTTTCAGAAAGCAGAACATGCACAGGGACAGGATATGACAGAAGTGTCAAAAAAATATTCAAAACTTGTACAAGAATTGAAAGTGATCATTCCTGCATAATTAGAGGTTATTTGTGCCTCCCTACAGAAAAAAATGTCCTCTGAAAACTGGTTGTTTCAAGACCAAACAGTGTGTTTTTATGTAAGTTATTGTTTGGATTTTTTTTGTTGTTTGTGGGTTTTGGGGTTTTTTGCGGGGAGGGGTGTTTNNNGGGTGGTTGTTTTTTTTTTTTTTTTTTTTTTTTTTTTTTTTTTTTTTTTTGTGTTTTTTTTTTTTTTTTTTTTTTTTGTCAGGTTTTTTGTTTTTGTTTTTGTTTTTGTTTTTGTTTTTTCAGAAATGGCATCATAGCATTCATGTGATTTCATTTCTTCAAAATGACACATATTTTCCATTTCAACAGCTATGGAAGATAGTGAGTACAAATGTTTTAAGTTTATGTGAAAGGAATTGAGACAGAGAAGGCCAAACCAGAAAAGCATTTAACCTCCTACTTCCTTTTGAAATTATTATACAGCAATATCTTTGGAGATGTAGCTATAAACTTTAAAAGCAATATTCAGAGTACTCACTTTCATATCATAATGGCCAAAGATCAATTTCATTGATTCTATGCTAGCTGTTGAGCAGGGAGAGCTCCTGATTCTCATGTCAGAGGTTCTGTGAGAACTGTTCAAGGGTCATCTACAACCTGTAGATGTTTTTAAGGATAAAACTTCATTGTGAAAATGGCTCCCTCCTTGCATTGGTACCTAGCTCCTCATACATTGATTCATTTGGGTTGTAAAGATCATCTTGTTCCAACCCCTCCACTAGACCAGGTTAAGGCCCCATCCAACCTGGCCTTAAACATTTCTGAGGTCTTCCACAGCTTGTCTGTGCAACCTGTGCCAGTGCCTCACCATCTTCCCAGTAAAGAATTTCTTGCTAATATCTAAACTAAACCTTCCTTCATCACACTGCCTATACAATAGTTTGGCACTACATGGAAAGAAAGGAAAAGTCTCTTTCCAATATACCAAAAAATTTTATTGAGAGGATAAGCCATTCACAGCTCCAGTTCTTAAAAGCAGAATGCTGATGAACCCTCTGGATTACATTCCAAGTTATTCACTTAATGGCCACTGCCATACATCTGCAAAAAATACAGGCACAAATCAGTCTGCACCAATCAGCTGAGGGCCTGATATTTCTGGACATTTGGGGGGTTGTTTTTTCCCTTGTTATGGGCCAATAAATTCTTTATAAGTTGTGCCTTGAATAACAGAGTGGTGGGAGGCATTTCATATTTAGAAATTTTTTGAGGAAGTCCATGTATGTCATAAGCCTGACTTCACTCTAATGTTGCAGGCCAGGCAACTCATGATTGTCCTGTTCTTTCTGAGGTCAGGCCTCATGGAAATCTGGAGTGAGATTTGTGAGGCTCTAAGCTTAGACAATCCCTTGAAAACAGCTTCCTGGAATTTAAGGTTTAAGTTCATTCAAAGCTCCATTTGGACGCTGAAATAAACACTCTGGACCACATCTCAAGTGCTTTGCTCAAGGTCATCTGAGAGGAGTTCAATGGATCTTGGAAATGAGCCCAGATCTCTGCTTAACTCTAGCCATAGATCCATCCATTTTCATTCCATAGCAGCATAATAGGGATTTGGAAAACTACTCTAAAACCTTGAGAACTGAATAGATATCAAAATCCTTCTGTATGTATTTGGAATCATCCCACAGATTTCAGTGACGGAATATATTCTTTCTTATAACAAATTGAATTGCTAAATACGTATCGAAATCTCTCATTACTTGTTAAAGTAACTACAGCTTTCTCATAAATATTGTAGAGATACATGCAGAGGGTTAAAAAGTGACAGCTCAGTGGTCTGGAATTAAATCTGTTGCAGGTATATAATTTAGTGTGACATTAATTGGGTAGTGGGGAAGCATAAATGAGGAACACAATTCGTATACATTGGAATTTTTTGTTAAAGAAAGAACACTGCAAATGCTAACCTCAGCAGCCCAAAATCAAAGAGAGCAGAGAGGAAGGGGAGGAAAGAAAAAACCCCCAAAACCCCAATTTCCTCCCCCCCACAAAAAAAACCCAAAGCAACACATAAAACAATATACAACCAAATAATGGTGTCTTGTTTCTTTGGGAAGAAGCTATAATTAGCTACCAAGGATTAAGATTTTCAGCTGAAAGAGATCAGTTTAGCTCTGAAAATGTAGGTTTAGCTGCAGCTCAGCTCATTTTTGTAACTGCGTACATCTTGGGGCAAGCAGAGGGCAGCTGAGCTTTATGTGCCTAAGTTGTGACCACACACAGCCATTCACTCACTCCCACACCGTCAGGACTGGGGAAAGGACTGGAAGAGTAAAAGCTGGAAGACTCATGGGTTGAGATGAAGACAGTTTAATGGGGGAAAAAAAAGAAACCAAAAAAAAAAAAAAAAAAAAAACAAACAAAAAAAACCAAAAAA
>VWYO01012250.1:15327-30006 GCA_013400275.1 Rhadina sibilatrix | reverse complement strand
TCCTTCTTTCTTGTAATTCTCTTTTGGTTTTGGAGAGATGGTTGTGATTTTTGCCTGGCTGTTCCCTTTATCCTCCCCCCTAGAAAGTTTTTGTCACTTTAGCTTTCTCTGCACAGACAGGCAATTGATGAAAGTAGGAGCCTTGCAGCAGGCAGGGGGCCAGGGGCTGATCACCCAGCTCCTGCCCAGCTCCCAATCTCCCTACAGCTCCAGCTGCCAAAGAGGCACAAACCCAAGTCACTTAGCATCCCCACATCTCCTGCAACTCTGGCTGCCAGAGAGCTGGAGCAGAGTGAGAACTTGCAAAAGTAATTAGCTTACCCCTCAAAAAACCAACTTCACAAGTTAGCACAATTTTGATTCATTTAGGCAAAAGGATTTAACAAAAAAGAGATATATTTCAAACCCTTGTTTTCCTTTGATGCACATTATTGAACTTATTATATTAAAAATGTCTTTGATGTCTTAAGAACTGCACCTTTGTCAGCTGGGGTTACACACTGAGACAGTCCTCTTGCTGTGACCAAGAGCTGACCAAGCCTCCCTGCAGCCACCAGTTCCCAAGCTCTGTTTCAGGATGAACATAGCTGCCTACAGGGGTCATATTCAGTAGGGAACGAAAGGATAGTGGAGCAATTATGTATTCAGGTTTCTGAGCCTCCTTGCCTTGCTACTATGGCACTTGGTTTTCTTAGGAAATGGTCCTACTCTTGTCTTCAGGGGGAATTTCTCTTAAAGAATGCTGGCCAATCGGTATTTGTCCTGCTTCTCAAGCAAGCCATTACTTCAGCACTTACGGCCCACATTGATGGAAATGTCACATACAGAATTGTGGTTTGATTGGTACTGCATGCAGACATTGCTGTCTTTCTGGTTCAAGGATGGACTGGATGTTTGGGTTCTTCTCCTCTCAGCTCCCTGTCCCCAAAGTGAATTTTGTCTAAGTGTCAGTAATGTTTCCTGTTCATCTCACTATGACAACTTGAGAAATAAATTTAATTGAGATATTATTCTTCCCTGCAACAGTTTCATCCAGTCTTACTGTATGAACCTACAAAATTTACTTGATGGGCAGGACTGTCCTGTGAGCTGCTGAGATTTGTTCTTATCTTGCAGCTGGACCCCATGTTAACTGCAGTCTTTATCTTCCACATAATTTGTGTGGTGGCACCTTTAAGGGCGATCCAGCTCTTCCTGGGTGGAGAATATGCAGAATACTTTGCACTGGTAGGAACAGAGTTACAGTCAGGCAGCTTTTGTCTTTGCTTCTGATCTGGAGCTGACAGTGTGAAACAGGTCTGGGTCAGGATGTTATGTTTGTAATCATATTACAGTGGATCTGTTTGGACCCTGACTTTAACCTTCACTTAATAAAAATGTGTTCTAGCCATAGGCTATGAGTTCTCATGACTAGCAAAGGTAGGGACATTTTATTAACAGAGAGGAAATACTGTGAGATATAGCACAGGTTCTGCTCCCCCTCCCATCTTCTTGGATGCTGATGTGAAATCTTTGTTTTAGAAATAAACACTTGGAACTTAAATCAGTTTTTGTTTAATCAAACCCACTTTTTAAATATTCTTAAATAAAATACTACTATAAATGGGTAATTTTACATGAAGTAGGAGAGAGATAGTGCAAGAACCTACAGTATATCAGACTGAATTAGTTTGTCATGCTACAAGATGTAAACAAATCTATTTAATTAGAACACCTTGTTCTTATTGCATTCAGAGTCATTTTTTATACAGGCAGAAGGGGAAAAAAAAAGGGTTTGGTAGCAAATTTCTACAATACTACAAAAAAAAAGAAAATCTGAAATGAGCATCTCCCTCAGTAAAATGGATATTTTCTACTTGTTGTAGATAATAGGGTCTCAAAGTCTAACCCCCAACTACAAAGATGATCCTTGGGCCAAGTACATACATTACTAGAGACCAGCTTTGATTTGAAACCCTTCCTTTCTACTTCAATGGAGACATGAGATGTGTGGTTTTGCAGGAGAAAGCTGGTCCTTCAAGTAACTTGTTTAGGTTGTGCATATCAAGACCAGACTTCATTCATGGAACTTCCTGCCTCTGCCAAGGCCATGAGATTTCCATGCTTGCTCACTTCTGGGGAAATCTGTCCAATTTCCACCATTATTCCATAGGTGTAACCCAGAAACAATAGTGACTTTCCTCACTTTGCAGTTCTTTTCTCTGCTTTACAAAGCAAAATGGAATCTGGAACAGCATCAGGAGAAAGGAGAGAGGCTGTGTGTTCGAGGGCTTTATTAAACTCCATAAAAACTCTAAGAACACCCTTCTCTTTCTTCTCTAGTAGCCGTGCAAGGAGCCTACTTGGCTATACAGGCTCATTAGTCACAACAGAGACAACAACAGAGAGGCAGCACAAGGTCCCACAGTGACAAGCTGCCACCTGAATCTAGGTAATGTGCCGTGCTAAAATGCTGTACACTTGCTCGCAGCAAGATCTCAGTTTCTTGCTTAAGGTGATCTTTCCTTTTCTTTCTGAATCCTAGACTTGGATTTACCACCCTTGTGGGCCTGTGTTTTCTTTGATACACATTTTTAAAATGTGCAGCTTCCTGCCCACACACTTCCAAAGCCTCAAATAGGCAGTAGAGAACCACAAATGTTATCTGGGAATAATATTATACCAGACCTCTAGATCCAGTCACCACATGGAGACTCTCAGGCCAACACAGAGGTAGGTTGAGCTATAAACACCCACACGGGTGTCTTTCCTCTCCTCTGTCCGTAATAGCCAGGTCTGTTCCACCAGCCTACTGCTACAAGAAAGATTCCTTGACTGTGTTGTGGTAGAAAGACCTCATGGTGGGATCTGGGGGAAAAACAGCGAGTACTTTCCTGAATATCTTTTCTGAAAATTATGACCTGTCTGAGCAGAGCTGCATAATGCTGTCAAGGATGACTTCATCACATGATGCCATCTGTTTTGGTTCCTAGTACACTAGACAGTCATGTTGCATACTGGTCCAGAAGTATATGGATGTAGATAAAAGGGAAGTACAGTAATAAGGGAATTTTTATATTTTTTTCTCTCTTGCTGTGGCTCCTCTTTGCATTTGTGGAAGGCATCCCAGCCCACGGCAGGGAGATTGGAACTAGATAATAGTAAGGTCCATTTCTACCCAAATCATTCTATTATTTTTTCCCTCCCACCTTTCCTTTCCCCTGCCTGTTTATATGACCAGTTCTTCAGGACAGTCTGTTTTGTTCTGCACTGATGTCCAGTGGACCTCCATCTCATCTAAACTGTCCAGAAATGGTTGTAGCCTGTAATCACAATAATCACAATGAAAACAGAATGCCAACATTTTTGTATCAGTGTGATGGCTGTTTCGTATTCCTCTGGCTTTGTCCCCTACATTAATGATGCTTAGAGGCAAAACAAAAAGCTGATCTTCTCGCCACCATTAAACTCTATCAACAACTTTTAAACAGTTGTCAGTGAACTTAAGTGCTTGTGTAAGTGAGTAATTAACAGTCCTGGCTTAATAAATATCTCAGATACTGGCACACTACTTATGGGCAAACTGTCAGTTATGCCTGTTTTCAAAAATCTCCATCTGGAGAAGCAGCCAAGCAGCACACAACAACACTGCTGTCCGAGCCATCCTCTTCACTCCCTCCCAGAAGCTACAGCTCACTTTATCACTCCTCGAGTCTATTGTCTGTAATCCAGCCTTCTCTCCTTCTATTCCACTTGTGGCTCTCCCCTGGTTTCCTCATACTCCTTCAAAAATATTCCATGCCCTTCCTTCCTAACATCTGTCCTATTTTCTCATTTGTCCTCATCAGACAAAGCACTGCTCTGTGCATCAAGAACAAAAGAGATTTACAGAAACAGTATATGATATGATATGATTATATGATTGATATGATATGATATGATATGATATTGTCAAGGAATATGCCATGCCCACCTGCAGTCCTGGAAGAAATGCTGTGTTCAGTTCTGGGTTCCTCAGCATGAGGAGCTTCTGGAGAGGGTCCAGCAGAGGCCATAAAGATCTGGAGCATAAGGAATCTGGAGCCTCTCTCTTAAGAGAAGAGATGTGAGAGCCAGGCTGGTTTAGTCCAGCAAAGAGAACACTGGGAGGGGGACTTCATTAATGTATATAAGGATCTCAGATGCAGGTGTCAGAGGATGGTGCCAGATTCTTTGCAGTGGTGCCCAGTGACAGGATAAGGAGCAGTGGTCACAAACTAAAACACAAAAAAGTTTCACAAAAACCTCAAAAGTATAAGGGAAACCTTCTTTGCATTGAGGGTGGTAAAGCACTGGGACAGCTGCCCAGGGAGGTTGTAGAGCGTCCCTCTCTGGAGACATTCAAACCCCACCTGGATGTGTTCCTATATCACCTGCTCTAGATGCCTTGGCAGGGAGTTGGATTGGGTGTTTTCCAGAGGCCCCTTCCAACCCCAACATTATTATGACTCTGTGAAATAGAAACCAGTGTGAGCTCATGGCAAAATCTGTGGCCCGAAGGGCACATTCTATTACTAAAGTGACCCAGCATAAAAAGACAATGATGTCACTAGAAAATGATGTCCCTATATGAGATTATTCACGTTTGTGTGCCCTTTCCAAGCTCTGGAAAGGTATGTAAGTGTTGTTATGTCTATTTCACCTGTGAAATTTTGGTGTAGAAAGGTTATTTTGTCCAGATTTATAAAAGACATTTTATGGCAGAACAGAGACATTAATTCAGTTCTTTTTGCATCTTGATCACTGCTCTTTATTTTCTCTCTCACCATGATTTCTAGTCTCTAAATTTTCATTAATTCCTAGGAGGTAAAATTTTTTTGTGAGGAAAAAAATCTGTGTCTTTACCAGCTGCATGAGGAATATAGTTTAATCAGATGATTTTCAAAACAAATCCCAAAAGTCTTCCAGCGACTTATTACCTTCCCTATGGTCTTACTTCTGAGTATTTACCTGAGGGGAAAAAAAACTCAAAAATCATTCATTTGCTTCTCTCATTAGTCTTCAGTTCTTGCCCCATGATGCCCCTTCTGCTTGGACCATATCCTTGAATCTGTTCTATCATCCCTTAACTAACTACCCATACAAACATCTGCAGTACCCCCAAGGAACAAAATTTCCTTCCTTATAAATGCAGCAAGAAATAAACCCCAAATCTGAACAAAAAGCAATGCCCATTCCTACTGTGATGTGTGAAATACTTTCCCGAGGCTGGTATCAACTCTCTCCATTTAAGTGAAGCTCATTTGGAGTCACTTGCCTATTCATAGTGGTTGGGCAGAGAGCAGAGCCAGGGCTGCCTGTCACCAAGATGAATAGACAGATGGCATGAACAAAAGTGGTCACATTTGGTCCTAGCCAGGGGTGCCATTTTTAAGGTCAGGTCCTCATCTTGTAGTGGTCAGGAGGAGGCCTGTGATGATGATGATGACAGTACATTTGGAATGATACTGCTACTTGTTCATCATGGTTTTTGCACAGGAGGTACCAATTTTAGCAAACACAGGAGGAAAGCAATTGAGTTAGCCCTGCAGCAGCATCTGAGGATCTTATCTGCATGGATGCCTCTTTTTTTACCCACTGCATATCAGAGTTTAGGTACAGAAACAAAAAGCTGTTTTTTGTCCTGGGACAACAGTGAATACTTCCTAGCTTTTATTTCAGTCCTTGCCGAATTTCTTCCCATCTCTTGTTGGACAGAATTACCTGCAACTTCATCAGAGATTTACTTGCCAGTATGAACCATACATTAATTGGAATGGCTGGAGCCTTCACTGGTGCTTATCCCAGTGTTCTGTATCTATAGATGTGGATTTATGTGGAATATTTCCACTAATCTCAAATGGCTGGTCAGAGTTTTACCTGGTTAAATTCAACACATTGCAAAAATGGCTTTGTCCCTTTTCTTCCTCATCTACATCCCTGTGCAGACAGATGTTAGACCACAAAAATATTTTTCAGTCAGTGAAAGTAGATGTAGGTTTTCAAAATGCAAACATGATGTATCAGTTTACCTTCAGTCAAGATTCTGAGTATAAACAAATTCTAAATATCCCCCACAAGTGCAAAGACCAGAATATAATTAGATTTTACTTTATCAACAACCCTAGAAGAGGGCATTGATGTCTAATGCATTTTTCTCGTTAATTGGAGACTAAAACTTGACCTGAACTAGAAAAAGCATATTTATTTACAAGTTGGAGATATGCTTTAAATAGGAAATTAAAAGCAGATAGCCATATAATCTTATAAGAATAAATGAGGAGGAAGACTGATTTTAAAAAAAAAAAAAAAAACAAACTTGCAGCTGTGTTTCACATATGACCTCTTCAGAATGTGATTAAGAAATAAAAACAAACAAAAACCTTCCTTCTCTTATATGAAATGTACTTATGAATAAAGAGTAGTTTGGATTAGTGCTGTGTTAGCCAACTGCAAAACATGGATCTCTGTATATTTAGTTTTTAATGTTAGAAATCAAATTCAGGAATGTGATGGCGGGAAAAGAGTTTCTTTCCAGGATGGGAAGTAAATCAAGTTATGGTGGTTCAGACATGATCCTGGTGTTATAACAACATAGAGTTGCAGTCTGGAAATAGCCAAAATGTTGCGTGACCCCCTATACTTTACAGTACAGTGCAAGGAAGGGAAAATAAAACCTCCTGCCTCTACCTCTGTGTGTGGTGCATCAAGGACTTGTTTTTGTGGACAGGTATCTACAGTTTCTCTGACTTTCAGGACCAAAAGAGGAAAGAGGAGCACCTGCCTGCCCAGGTAATGTCTTACTCTCCAGGGCTCACTTCTGGAGTTCATTCGAAGTGGAATAAAAACAAGAATATATTTAGTGTGCTTACAGATGGTGTGGAATTAATTTTCTCGCTCTTCTGCAGACACAAAGTGTAAACAGTGCAGTGGACTGAGTCTTTCTTAGCCTCCTTTGAGTAGAATAGCAAAATATATTTCCTTTCTTCTAGCACAAGTCCATCAGGTTGTGAGCTCCTTTCCATGAGAACTCCTTTTACCTGTGCCATACCCTCTGCAGCCCAAGTAGGCACATACCACTGCAAATCTAGAGTGACAGACTTGTTAATTCCGAAATCGTTAGAGGTTGCATTTCCTTCTTTTTATCTTTCTTTTCTAGTGAATGGCTTCTCTCAGTGATCTCCAGAAAACTTCTCTGGTTTTGGGCTGCTGTGGGCACCACAACAGCTTCTCCAAAGCAGGTTGGGACCCTCTGGCTGCATGTCTCACTGTGAGAAACAACTCGAGGAGTCCATTGCTCCCGCTGCAGCTGCCGAGAGAAGGATAGTGTCACCAGCAAGGTCAGCCTCACATGATGCCTGGTGGCACTCTGCCCCCATGTGCATCTTGGCTACCACCTCCTGGTGGGAAAATGTTTTTATATGGAGCAAAAACCGCTTCCTGGGGAGAGTACTATTGCCTCCTTGGAGAGAGTCCAGTACCCGGAGGAGGCTGCAGTTTATCAGTTCTGTCCTCACCACTCCACTCAAAGTGTCTGTGCAGTCAGGGGGATTGATGGAGTTGGGAAAGCCCCCAAAGCCATATAACTTGACATTAAAGAGAGGCTGTGAAGCTCTCACAACCAAGAGTACCTTTCAGGGAGACATGCAGAGAAAACTGCTCTGTCTCTTTGGTGGATGACTTTTATCGTGAAGCTGCACAAAGCCATTACTAAGAAAGGAACAAATTTGCTGGAGCTTAGAGGGGGGAGGAAAGGGGAAAGAACCAACAACAATAAAAATAAGACACATGCTGCTCTCTTTTCTCTTCAGAGGCTTGGGGGAATGTCATGAGGGCTTGAGGCAGCTGCAGAGACCTCGTAAGGAAGGAACAGTGCACACAATCCACCTGTAATCTGACCCAGCATGAGCACTGCAGTGGACAGGACTCCTGGTGTAGCACTACACAACTCATCCCAATAAATTCACCTGGATAATACCTCCAAGAGTCCCTATATTACAAATCAGTTTATTTTTTGAGCCTTAGGACAGTCAGCAAGGAGTGGGGGCAGCAGAGACCTCATAGCAGCTCAGCAAGTGACTTTCAACATGGACTCTGAAATCATAAGAAAAGGCTAGTAGTTGGTGAGCTTGGTGATGCTGTGTCTGGCTTGCTAACCATGTAGGAGCTTTCAGGCTGCTCAGGTATATCCACACAGGAGTGCTAGCCCTTCAGCAAGTGGATCCTGTGGCTTTGAGCAGCATCCTGCACCATGGGCAGCCTTGCATGGGCATTCACTGTCAATAACATCATGGTAGTGTAAGTAAGAAAGGGGGCTAGAGGATTTTTTTTTTAACTTACTGCATAAATAGAATCACGGAAAATATAATGTAATAGAAATAAAAACAAATGGCTCAGTCAACTCATCTTTAATGCTTTGCTGTGTGACATCTATTTTGTCTAATGGAATACGACTTTCATACACCAACTGGATATTTAACCTTGGCCAAAAGTTATGATGTACATTACAATACACTTTTATTATGTTACAATCTATTGTTGTTGTTTTTTTTAATCTATTGCTAGACCCCTAACAGTATGTCTGTGTCTATGAAACCCATCTGTCAAAAGCACAGAAGGGACATTATTATGTAAATGTGGTTGGGTCTTCCTTTTGTGGAATTGGGGGCAGGAATTTAATATACTGTCCTAATATTCCAGCCAGAGGGGAAAAAATATTTATGAAAAAAAATGTTCTCTTTTTTTTAAATTAGAAAAAAGTCTAGCTGAATTTGGCTTTTAAAAAGTCAGATATTTCTCTTCGCCCTTCCCATTAAGATCTTTAGAGCTAATGATACAGTTTCTAATAAAAAATAAAATAAAATACATGAGAGACTTTTTAAGTGCACCAGGAGACAGGTCATTAATATCAGCACTGCTATCTTTTCTATATTACACTCATATTTCAATATCTTACATTTTGGGGTTATTCTTTTTTTTTTTTTCTTTTTTTCTTTAACAGTTGCCATTTTGGATTATTTCTTTATTAGGGTTTGTTATAATATATGCACCAAGGTATGTAGATTTCTAGGGGAGGCGTGGATGAGGAGGAGATTATTTATTACAGTTCTTAAATATCAGCCAAAACCCATCCATCTAAATTGTCTTGCCTTAGACACATTCTGCCATTATTTGCAAAATTAAGACATTTGTCCCTGCTCAGAAAAGAGGCTAAAATTCAAATAGCCACTGTAGGAAATTAAATATCTACAAAGCCCTCCATTGGGCAAGCTCCCAGCCTGAGCAACAGACTCCAGGAGGTTTGTCCCAATGTGATGCATGAAAGAAAGTGTATGTAGCTCTCTAAATCCAGATTACCAGCTGATTTCCTCCCCTAAATTCAAAGGCACCATCTGTTGAAATCACGACAGCCTCCAATATGAGGATCTCTGAGGTGGGAAAGTGTTGTCATCTCCTTGTCTGCAGATGGAGTGCTGAGGAGCAGAACAGCTGAGTGTGTGTTTGCAAGGTATATTCACAACATAAGGAAAGACACACGCATGATAGCTGTGTTTCCTTAGCACAGGTAATGGAAACAAGGAGCATATGACAGGGAAAGGGTTATCATGGTCAACAAGTATTTACGGCCCACTAACAGTCTGGATCACCCTTTGGATCCTGAGACTTGCCTCCTGTTGAGTGAGTTTTGGTGAAAGCTCTTCCTGTTTGGAAATCCTTTCTAATTTCTTTGCAAGGCAAACAGTGAGAACAGCCTGATTTGGTTGAGAGACCTTACCAAAGCACACAGGCATCACTGTGGGGCAGGAGGCTTCTAAGGAAGTAATAGCCAGCACCAATAATGAGGCTGTACATGCCACACAGGAGTTAGCCAGGAATTTAAGCATCTAATTCAAAGACTGAAGCCAAAAAAAAGGGCTTGACTTCACCGTATCTTTCTTGTGTCATTTCCTTATTTGATAAGAAAGCTTTTAAAGTATGCTATAACCCCCCTTTTTATTTTGGTGCATTAACATGGGCATGAGAAAGATCAAGTTTTCATTATCCATAGTAGACTGAAGACCTCAGCTACCACCCAAGACAAAAGTACCCTTATTCTCAGACAAGCTCCAGGAGGATACAATTATCCCTGGTCCCACAGGGACCAGTGCACAAAAAGCAGTGTAACAAACACAGATGATGCTAGTACCTATTACTATTTTTGGCAGAAAAGGGAAAACATTTAGCTTTGGGTACATTTTTCTCTGTATAAAGCTCTTGGAACTCTTGGAAAGATCCTGTTTGCTAATATAACGTGCCACAGGATGTTCCCATGTGCTCCTAGACTTGACTAAAAATGACAATGTCCTGGGCATACTAAACTGTTGAGTGTCTGTTTCACATCTAAGTCATGGTCAATAAATATCTTGAAAGTATTTGACAAATTCTTCTGCTAAAAAAAAAACACCTTTCTTTTATCCAGAAGTACAGAAAATGAAGTGTTCACACAAGAATACAGTAATTAACTTTTAAACCCTCAGTCTTTTTGAAGAGGTTTGAAGCAATATCTTTTCCTTTCCTGAAGTTTGGACTAAGGTAATTTGAGATAGGTGTGATGCCTGCCACCCATGGTGAAAATATTCTATACCCTAAAGACTGATAAAATCACTGAGAAAAAATGGAAACCTTACACTACACGGCAGACTCTGCCCCTGACTTTTAAGTTGTGCAGACAGGGATTCCTTCTCAATATTTGTGTATTATGGTATACAGAAACACCCAAGTCATTATGTTTGCCTGGCTGGGCCCAGATCCCAGTTCATGAGTGTAAGTTCAGTCTTTCTCTCATTTAAAACACATTAGGGTGAAGCAGTGCCTCTGCGTGAATGACTGTATCTAACAGTGAGCATTGAGGTTCTCAGAAGCACCAAGGGATTTGTGTTGAAAGGACCCTTATAAATGCCACCTAGTCCAACCATACAGCAGCAAGGTATTGCCCATGAATTAGACTTCCAAACAGTTTTCAGCCTGCCTTCTCTCCTCCCTGCTACTGCTGCATGTCATCCTCTCAGCCAAAGCAAGAAGGTGATGCTCAGAGCCGAATGAGCATAAACATAATGACTGGGTTTAATTGGGCAGCATACAGTGGAGACAAACACAGTGACTTTTCCTCATCCATAACTAAGTCTCACTGCACTCAGCCACTAACATGCTGAACCTGATCAGCAGAGCTAATTTTCATTAGCTAATTGAGCAGAGTCACAGCATTCTCCATCTCCTACTGCTCTCAGGTGCCTGCTGAAGGAGGTGCATTGAGTGCAGATCCCATCTCAGAAGGGTCAGCTCAGGAGGGAGCTGTCTCAAGAGAGAAAAGATAACCAGGGCTGTTCCTTTTGCACACCCTCTTGCTTTCCAGACACACACTTCTTCAGATATTTCTTAATTTAAACTTTAATCAAATTTTCTTTTAACATCTGAGCCCTTATGTGACATTAATATCTCTAAAGACTAAAATACAGATCTATAGATATCTCCAAGTCTAAAAATACTTATCCACTGTTATTCCAAAATGTTAAATAACTGTTAATTCCCTGTCAGGGGCAGGTTTTAAACCAAGCTGTAGAGATGCATTGTGTGAAGGAGGATTGAAACACTGTCATGTGACACTTGGGGCACAGCACAAGGCAGAGAAGATAAAGTGTACTATTTAGTAGTGAGAACAATCTGAACACTGGCTTGTGAATCTTTTAAACCTCCAAGCTAATTGGATAGGACCCATTTGGCAGGCTACAGTGGAAGAAATGGCAGGGATGACAGGATCTGCTTAGTACTACTACTGAAGCTGGTAAGAAAAATGGTTTATATCCTGGGCTTTACGTTTTGTTTTGTTTTGTTTTTTTCTTTTCTGATTTTTTTTTTTAATTTTTAAAAATAAAGGTCTGAGAAGTTTTTATTCAGAATGTCACCTGGTTGTTCCATAAGAGCCACAGTTTCCACAAATTTTATGGGAATTTAGTGTGTTCATTCCCCTTAACTGGCTGAATTGTCTGGTTAAAGTACATTTCCCATTGCACCTCAGAGCATCTACATGCTAAAAGAGTAGATACTAAGGCAAAAGAGCCCCTGAACACAACTAACCAGGCAGACACAGTCCAAGATGCATACCTGTGAATTAAGATATTTGTGCTTGCTCATCTAATTGGAGAGGAAAAAAGTTGTTCCACAGAATTATTATTGGTGAAAGAAAAATTCAATGCCCTAGTTGCAAAAAAGATGCTATTTGTAAACTATCACATTGTGATATTGCATTAATAATAGTCATTTATTATTATATATACATGTATATATGTATGTGTATATGTATATTCATTTCATATGTGTATTTGTATAATAGTTTTTTTAAGCCATTGGCAGCAATTTGCTGCTGCTCCTGCATCTCAGGTGGGCGATCTTATGGAAGACATTAGTGATCCAATGGTGAAATAAATAGCTTCAATGCCCATATAAAATTTTCTGTGGGTGTCTTCTCCAAAAGTGACTTTTGCACACCAAAGTAAACGTCCTCATCCACAGGCTGGATGTGGTGCTGTCCTGAGGAGCCCAGGGATTTCTCAGCAGCAGCAATTAGTAAGGAGTGATGGCAGGGTGGTTTCACCCTATGGTCTGTGAAATCTTCCAGGTTGCAGAGGGTGCCTCAAGCACTTTTGTATTTACACGTGGGAGAGAAAGGATGGTCCTGCCTCAGCCTGGGGAGAAGGGACAGCTGCTCTGGGCTGGCAGCAGGTAATTGGCAGATTGGGAGGCAGTTGGGGGAAGGAGCCCATCTCCAGTGGTCCTGCCTTTTGTGCCTTTGTAGGTTTTTCCATACCTGAGTGAGCTGCAGCAGGCAGCTGCTGCTGGGTGTCCCAGAAGCCTCCTGTCAGAGCACATCTTGATGACAGCATCCTCACATCTTTTTAAGCAGTTCTGAGGCACACAGGCCATAAGGAGGTGGTACGGGGACAGTGTGGAAGCAGAGACCATCTCTCATAAGGTCAACGCAGCCCCTTGATTGGCAGGGTGGCAGCTTCTGATCAATAACTGCAAGGGGTTATTGATTCAACCACCAATCTGAACTCTTAATTACTGATATTAAATGTCAGAAACTTCTAGATTTTAAGTCATATGACTGTAATCTCTTATTCCAGGATCTCTGTGGTGGGTGGCAAGGTCTCATCAAACTTTGTGTGGCAGGGGTGTGCTCTCAGCTCAGCTGCTACACACAGGGAATGTTGTGGCTGCCTTTGGTGTGGCTGCGCTGGGCTTGCTCAATGGCAGGGAGATTGCTGTCTGTAACATTACATCTTTCTGCTGCATATCAGTCAAAATTAAACCAGAATAACAAAGAAGAGCCCTTCTCTCCCACTAGCAGAAGCTGGAGTCCTCTGTCCACTGGAATCCTTGCTTTGAGCACCTCAGAAGGTCAGGAGATGAAGCTTTCCTTGTTAGGCCCATGTAAACATGTACATATAAAGAGAAACAGAGCAGATGAACATTTCATTTTTTTTTTTATTATGTATATACTGTGAACCTTGGTACAGAAAAGGAAAATAAGTCACCCTCATACTTTTTATCTACAGGTTCATCTCTGCTTGCATGAGTTAAATGCACATAAAGTGTTCTGGGGATATCTGTGACAGTCTCTAGCAACTGCTTAATTGAGTTGTCTGTCTGAATCTCTTTACTGATCACATAATATCTTGCTCTCCATGCCCATTACTGTGTTGTGTTTTGTTTTGTTTTGTTTTGTTTTGTTTTGTTTTGTCTTTGTAGAATCATAGGATCATTTGGGCTGGGAAAAACTGTTCAGATCAAGCCCAACTGTAAATTCAGCACTGCCAAGCACACCCTAGCAGAATGTCTATATATTTAGGGATTTTCTTCCCCCTTTTAATTACTTTGCATATATCAGCACTGAATTTAATCTGCCATTTTTTTGCCCTATCATTCAGCATCATGAGATCTGTGCTTTTAGCTGTCAGATTTATTTTGGTTACCCTGACTATCTCAATCCCATCAACAGAGTTTTGTCTCTACTGCAACTGAAAGGATCCCTGTGGGACTCCTTTGGTCCCTCCAATAAAATTTGAGCATTCATTACTACACTTCACACCTACTTCTTAGGCAGTTATTAACCCAAGAAAAGCTTTTTCTACTTCTTTCTGAAATACCTTGGTTTCTTTACAAGCCATTGGTAAGGGACTTTTCAAAAATCCAAGTGTGCTTTTATCTATATGCTTGCTGACTCTTTAAAAGCACGATAATAAATTTTGCAAGGGATAACTACCTCCTATAAAAGTTGTGTTGCCTCTTTCACATTACATTAGATCCATCTACTTGCATGCCAGTTCTGTTCTTGATTACAGTTCCTTCCAATTAGCTTGATACTGTGTCACACTTGCTGGTTTGCCGTTCCCCATTTCTCAAACTAAAAAAAAATATCCCTGATAAAAAGGTTTCCTCTTTAGTAAGAGCTAATAATCAAATTAAAGGCCATGAAGTACTCTTGATTGCTAATAACACTTGTGAGTTTAAAAGGAGAAGTTATTTCAAGTTACTGAGTATAACTTTTTTTTGTTGTTGTTGTTGTTGTTGTTGTGGGTTTTTTGTTTGTTTGTTTTTGTTTGGGGTTTTTTGTTTTTTGGTTTTTTGTTTTTTTTTTTTTTT
>VWYO01012250.1:593-15276 GCA_013400275.1 Rhadina sibilatrix | reverse complement strand
TTTTTTTTTTTTTTTTTGTTTTTCAGACTATTTATAATCTGAAGAACTTATTAAAGGTAGAAACCAAATCTTAATATCTGTCTGTCTGGATGGTGAATCAGAGTTGATTCCCTTCATTTAGTCTCTTGAACTAGGTTGTTTTTCATGTCATATTAAAAAAATGGAAAAATAGATGGTTCTTTGCTGTGAACATTTCATTCTCAGAAAAAGGGAATTGCATTAAAAGCAAAACAGTACACAAACAGTGATTACTTCAGTCTCCTGCATATTTCTTTATAAAGGGTTTTTGGAAGATATTATACCTTGGAGGGTCAGCTGATTCTTGAGGGAATCAAGTACTCTATTATCAAAAATAGTAGCAGACAAGTAATACTGTTTCACAGGTAATTAAAATACTTTATAGAGGGTCAAAATTTGGGTTGGTGCATCCTATTTGGTGTGTTGTGGACAACCTAAGCAATTTATAAATGGGCAAATGTGACTAATCTTAAATAAATCCTATGAAACCAAAGAAAGCCTTTAAGTCAGTTAATCAAAAGGAGCAGTTGTCTTGAGGTAGGTAAATCAATGAATATCAAGAATCTTAAATCTGTTATAAATCCCATTACTTATCTTTGTTTACCAAATTGTAACGTCAGTGCCCTCTCCAGGAATATATATTCTAAAAAAACTGGCATTCAAAAGTAAAAGACCCTCAGCCATGTACGTGGCAATAGCACTTCCACATCCTGGAAGAACTGTTCAAAAAGAAATTAAATTAAGTTCTGTGGCAAAATTTTCCTGCTGCACATCACCTCTTCAAATGTCACATCAGTGATGTCATCACATGGTAGGAATAATGCTGAGTTATTGAATACTGCTGTTTTATTTTGAGTTGCACTGTCTTTTGTTCTCAGTCCTTCTTCTTAGGACTCTGGTTGCTGAAAAGTCCCAGGAGTGAACTGGAAAAGCTGTTGGCCATGCTATAAAGGTGAGCAGTAGGAGACCTGCCTCTTTATTTCAGAGGATTTTATAACCTTCTCTCTTACTTTAGGCAGGAAAAAATGTGCATCTCTTTCAGGCTTCATTGGATTAAAAATCAGGTCTTTTCATCTACTCCTTAACACCTCCATGGCTTTAGAAACAGCTCAGGACTAAGTCAATTTAATACGTATGTAGGACACTTCTAACTGGCTTTTGTATGTATGTGTATCCGGAAAGAATGACTCAGAGTTCCTTTAGAGGCAAGGTTTTACATTTTTGCATTTATTTGAACCACTTAGTTACATTAGGCTCAGTACAGTCTGAAATTTTGCTTCAATTTAATTTGCAGTTAACTTCCTTTTATAAAAGAATAAGGGAACAGTCTAACGTTTCTCATAAAAATCTTTTAAGACTTGGTTTTCAAGAGGGCTTTCCAAATTGAATGACCATGAAAAAACATTTCTGTTTAACTTATTAGCCTGTGTGTACAAGCTTGATCTCTTTTATTTTTCCTTTGATTTCCCATTTGGTAAGGAAGGCTATAGCTACAACATCAGTTGCTGACAAGAACAATTGTTCAACTTTTCTGCTAAGTTGATCATAACATGTAAGAATTTTGTTAAAACACACTAAGCCTAAATGAATAAGCAGAACTAGGAAGGAGCACTACGTTTTATTCAGTAGAGCACACTTCTGCTCTGCCTGAACAATGGCCATTGCAAGCTCTTTTCAGCCTAATCTTCAGCATACATCTACCTTAATGAGTACATCCAGTATTAAACAACAAATACATAGTCTTACTGAAGTATTCATCTGGTATGTATCTGGTATACAGTACAGAACAGCACACAGCCTCATATTTGAAAGGTTTCCTGTTAATAACCAGACATTTCACAAGTGCAGTTCCTCCCTGTCCATGAGGCTGGATAAGGTTTCTGTAAACTTTGCAAGTCAAGGTAAGGTAAGTTTTTATGGTCCTAAATTGTTTGCCTCCCAAAAACACACCCTGAATAGTCAGTTATTTCTCTGAGGGAAATAAATAAGCCTTTGAAAACCACTAAGTAAAGCCTATGCAAGTTTAGTTGTTTAAGGTATCTGGACACAAACTCCCCTTGGAAGGAACCCAGTGAAGAAACCAACCTTTCCTTATTGACCAGCAGGAAAATTCATCTCACTTGTCTTCAACTGTGTGGATTTAGCATCTCATTGGATTTGTCCCCTGTGCCAGATAGGCAGCTGCAGGACATTGTGCTTTGGTTAGCTTTATGTCATATGTCAAACAACTGACAAATGTCACAAGGGATAAAAACATCCTGCATTCAGTACAGGGGGAATCTGTGAGGCTAGTTTAGAGTACACTCCTTTCCCTTAGGTAATAAAGCATGGTAAAATTAATCCAAATTTTATTTTACAATACCTACGTCAGTTACTGTTAAAGGTTAGGCTCATACCATGTACAAACTAAAATATTAGATTCATAGATAGATGTCTCAGAAGAATTTTACTATTTCATGGTCATCAGGAGATCAAAACAAAGAAGCATCTATAAGAATAAGAGAAAACACATTTAATATAGAAGTAATTGCCTTCTCCTCTAAAGCCTTTTTGAGTTATAAATATGCTTCTGAAGGTTCAAAAGTTTAGAGCATTTTTAGAAGAAAACATGTTCAATAAGAAATCATCAAGAAGACTTGATTTTATTTCAACAAGAAGTTTTTTTTTTGGAGTGTGGAATGAGTGTTGTTTATGATATATTCTGTTAACATATCCCTACATTACTCTTTGCTCTTTACGTTTTTGAAAGTCAGGATTCTTTCTAAAGCATATTTTATAAAAATCTGTTTTTGCAAGATTATGATAATGTCTCTACCAGCTGGATGTCTAGTACAAGGAGTCTTGTTCTTTGAGGAGACATTCATGCTAGTAGCTTGATTCTTGACCAAATGGCTACTAGTTTTACAACTGCATTGCATTTGTAACTTTAGAATTATGGGCTTTTATTTAATATTGTATACAAAGCAAAAAATATAATGTTTATATCAATTCTAGTTTAAACTCTAGTTTAAATCTACTAAAATATGTTAATGATTTTATTTTTGAAAGTGTTTTTTTAATAAGTGCTATAAAATAGTCAATGTTTATAAATATGTTGCCAAGAATAGCTGAAGACAGTGAAAGCTACAACATGTTTTAATTATACAAGCTGATTTTCAGACTTCATATAATACTGGCTGTTCTATAGCCTGTCATATTATCCTCCTCTAACATGTACAGCTGATTCTTGGGTGAAAGAAATAGGACCAGAATGGACTATTTTTAATTAGCTTGAATATTTGAATAGCCTGAATATTTTAGTAAAATACACACCCAGATACTTTTAAACCTATTTTAAATATATGAGATTTAAAACAATTAAAAAGCTATCTTAAAATTTTCTGGCAAGCTAATAACCACCCAGAGTAAATTCTGCTAATAATGTGTTCCAATGCTATCTACAGGTACTCAAGGATCAGCAGTGATTGCATGCCCTTTTTAGAATTCTGCTCTTCTTCAGGGTAGTGCTACAGCAATAAAGCAGTGTCTTCCAAAGTATAAGATCTAGTCATTTTACTTATTTAGTGATCTATTCAAAAACAAGGAAAAATTACATTTTATGCTTTCTGACAGTTGAAAATTTTCATGCATTCTCCCTTTGGATGGAATTAAACATATACTAAAAGGAATAGAATATCTTGGAGATCTAAAGGTGATGATTTTCTTTCTGGGTATAAAGATGGAAGAGAGGAAGCTACAGGGGAGGAAGAATACTAAAACTTTTTCTTTCTTTGTTTGTGTGTATGAAGAAGACCGCTATTTCAAAAAGTCAAATGTATTTTTTTAATGTTTTTAGTGTCTGACTCAGAAAAAGAGCCACCGTGCATATGGGAACTTAAACAGATATGCCACCAATAATGATATACCTAGAAATACCTTTTCCTCTTGTATATATGTACCTGATATTATCTGAAGCATTTGAAAATGTGTTTGTGTACAGCAGCACTATAATAGGATTTTGTGAATTGTTCTTATCTAAGCGTTATATATGTATCCAGAGGGAAAACTTTACTTTAAGCAGGTACATTATCAGAAAATAACAATCTAGGGCATAAGCATCCCAAGTGTACGCCTTTTTTATGGTGTCAAACAAAGCAAACAATACACATATTTTCCCATTATTTTATGTTTGAATTTTTTTTCATTATTATTATTATGTTAAGCCAACTGTGTTGGATTTGTAAATGGGCTATGACTGTTACACTATAGCATCTGCTTATCCAAACAAGTCTCTCCTGATAATGGTGCCCAGCAATGCAGGCCAGGAAATGGCAATGGGAGATGAAACAAAGGGCATGTCTCTGCCAGTGGCCACAGGTTTCACCTCAGGCTGATTTACATGAATGCAATAAGAAATTCAACACAAAAGAGTTGTTTTCAAAAAGCTATTTCCAACAGGAGAGCATGAATACAATCCTCCAAGCTGTCCAAAAATTAAGATCAGGGAGGGAATGGTTGTTTCTGTTAAAAAGTCACATTCCTGTGAGAGCAATGCACTGGAAACCAGAAGAAACAGGAATCAGCAACGAAGTAGGCAAAGGTAGCAAACATTTCTCATATCTTTGCTATATACAAGAAACTTTTTTTTTTTTTTAACTTCAGCACTTCTTCACAGCAGTGTTATGTGTATATTCCCAGCAGTAGAAGAGCAAGTTTTCATCAAAAGAAAGTTTGCAGGACTGAAGCACAAAGAAAAGAAAAATTGATCTAACTACTAAGATGAGAGAAAACATCATTTTTTACAGAGCTTATGGATAAGCAGTTACCCTTTTCTTGGTGACAATGTCTGTGTTAATCAGTTTTCTACCTGAACTTGGAATAGAGGCAAAGCAGGTTTGTTAGAGTCAACCCTTCAAGTGAGTAATTTCTGTGAATTCCAGTTACCAGATGCTAAAATCTTCTTAATCCAGATGGTGAAAGAAAAGATATAGAGAGGTGTTGGTGATCAAAAGTAGAAAAGATTCCATCAAGATCATCATAAATATTGCTTTTCATTTAACACTCCTGCTACAAAAAATCTTATGCTTGACTTGAATCACAGCTGTCAAAGCCTTGCTGTGGCATTTCTTTTCATTAGTTGTAAGGCTAAGTTTTCCTCTTTTCAGAGGGCAGATTGAACCCTTCTGCAACCCAATGGATAAATGTTGTGTTAGAAGTAAAATAAACAGAACATTCTGCATGCTTGAGAAAACATCCTTTTTTTCCAGACATCTGAAGCAAGGAAAGTAGAGATTCTGTGTCACACTTTCAAGAAGTACCTATTTCACTGCATGATAAGAGTGTTTATACTCACTCATTCCTTACACTCATGAAAATTAACAAGATTCACTGAAACGGCAATGGTGAAAGCCGTACATTTTCCAGACAGGATGCCTTCCTACTTCAGTCTCTTAGCGTGGCTGTAACTGATATTTTACTGTTTGGATGGTCTTTCAGATTTCACTTGGCATGGTAAATTCCTGGTAAACTCGAAATTTTACTGAAGTAGTTCCCATGCTAGGAAGCCCTCACTTAGGACAAAATGTTTAATATTCCTCCTCTCCCTTTGCAGTGAAACACTTGGGAAGCAACACGAAGCAGCTGCACATGGGCTGGCAAGAAGTAATTTGACACCTTTACACCCTGCAGATACTCCCTGCAGGAGTAATTGGAGCCTGTTTTTTCAAGCTCCCATGATGGATCAGTCCTGAGGTTGAGAAAAAAAACATGCAGTTTTGTTTGGTTTTTTTTTTTTTTTCCCCTGAAGGGAAACTTTTTTTCCCACATGCTGGTTTTAGGTACTTAACATATCTGCCCATTCAAAAGAGAAGTTAAAATTTTTGTGGTGAATTCCAGAAGTTAAATTCTTTGTATGTGATGAGATGGACTGCAGTCGAACAGCCCTCAAAACGTGAAGCTAATAACAGTCATGAATCACTGGCTCTGGAGAGTAGAACCATTCTGAGTGCTTCCAGTGCATGTCAATAAGTCTCCTGTAATCTGTAAGGTATTTTGGCTACCACAGGCTTTGACTCCATGACCAACATTCATAGCAGAGTAGCCCCAACGCCTCTGTCCATCGACTTCAGTAACTTCCCAAGTAATTGTTACCCAAGCTGAGTAAAATCTTCAGAGTGTGATCACTGGTTTGTGAAGCTACTAAATGCTTTGCAGTGGAGTTTTAATATGGCTAAGACAAATGATGTAACAGAGATATCTATTTATATTTAAAAGTGATACTGTAAATAGTTAAGATTCCATTTAATGCATTGCAAAGTTCGGTAACATGAAAAAAAATCTGATAACAGGCAGGCTTTCAAATGCATTAAGTGCATTTGAATATTGCACCCTAAATGTCCATCACTATTTACAGGACTTTATGTTAGAGTACAAATATATAGGACTTAAAAAGATCTACACTGAATAAAATGACAGTAACAAAACAGAAGCTTAGTGAGTTTCTTCTGACTACTCTTTCTTTTTCCTTTTAATCTTTGACACTTTATTAAAAGTCCAGAGGTCACAATTTCAACCCCTGGTCAATTAACACTTAATCATTTGGCATAAGTTAAAGACACATCTCTGCTGCATTGGTTTTCCCCCTATACAATTCTCCTTATTAACCATCAGACATTTCTTCCTTTTCCCAATTATAGCCCTAATTTAGATGTGGTCGATCCACCTTCTAAAATGCTGCCAAGTGTATATACTATAGATACTAAAAAAATTATATGGAAACATGTGTCATCCTTGAAACAGATGCCACCCTAAATTATGTTGTGAGCTCCAAAGCAAGGATACAGACATGGACTAGGAATAACTCATATGTTTAGTTCTGCTAACATAACTAAAAGCCTAAACTTTAAGGTACCAGGATCCATGTGGTGACTGATCTGGACAAATTGGGAAGTTGTGTGAGACTGTGTGGTGTTCCAAAATTGCACAATATCACCTTAGAGTAATTGTTCACAAATACCTATTTAGTGCCGACCACAACCAATTGATGGATTTCAGGAATGTTTCTCTACGGTACTGGGGGGGAACTGGTAGGGCTTGAACCAGCTTTCCTTCCACCTAACTTTTGCTGCCTTCTCTGCATGCCACTTCTCCCTCCTGTGAGTTGCAGAATTAATTTCAGCAGCGATGTGTGATCAGGAATGTAGGAAATCTTTGAGCCAAGATGGATGCTTGACATAATGAGTCGTACAGTGACACGTACAGTGACGGAACTCGTCAACTGTGTTCATTGCCAGGGTGCTGAGTTTGGGATATTTTCTGTAAACACACACATCTTTATTTTTTCGTGTGTTTTGCAAACCCGTATGGTGGAAGGCTTTTCACACTTTTAGCCTGCAGACTTTTATTGAGTGTGGAAGCAGCGTTTATAAATAGGACTTCTTTTTTTTCTTTAAATGCCATTTAGATCTCATTTTAGCAGAGTTTATAAACAACATGCATTTGTTCTTTTTATTGGCTCAAGAGAACAGCTGTCTATCAAGCATTCTTGTTTACATGATCTCCTTTGGTAAGCCATGCTTAGAGACCTTCTGTGGGTTATCAGTAGCTGTTATATAAATAACAGCATATTGGATGAAATCTGTGATATTATTTCATATGCATTTTCTTCCCTTGCACTGAAGTTCTCTTGTAAGCAGTGGCCCAGAACCAGATCCATTCACCTCTGAAATGTCTCCAAAGTCCTCTTTACAGGCACGGTGTTAAATCCTGGCAGACAATGCCCCAGGGTTGCACAGATCATATGCTGGCTATCTGTGGAGGACTGCATTTCAGCCATAATGAATTAAGTGATTTCTTTCTTCAAAAAGCAGGAGATGTTTGACAGAAAAGCTAAAAAACACAGTGCCAAAGTGGGAGGTCTGTGCTGTCAAGAGGTGTCAAACTGACAGAACTGGAGACCTAAACCTTCTGTTCCCCTACAGCAAAAAACAGATTTCAAACCACGTCACATACTAGAAGCACTGGCAATGGAACAATTCATGTATGTTAGCCACGATATAGAGGCACCAGATGTAGAGACGTGAGGAGATTTTAGTTGCCATCTCAATTCCAGTCTCAACTTTAGAGACCTAGAATTTAGTTCCCCAGAACTTTATCCAATACTGCACCTTTTATTTCTGTAACACTCCCCAAAGCTTATTCAAATACAGGAATTTGGTTCCAAAGCAGTTGAAGATTCTACTTTTCATTGCCCAAACGTTCCCCAATTATATAAGTGAAGTAAAATGTTCAGCACATGTTTAACTCCATCTTTTAAAACTAGTAAATGTTCAGATTCCTAAAGGACACAGCCCAAGTTGAGCATATATATAGACAGCATCCTGACTCAGTTGTTGCCCTGCATGTGAGGGCTCCATGAAAAATAATAATAAAAAAGAAATCCTAATTGTAATTCTGACTTTGGGCCAGGATTTTATTTAAATATTTATAAATAAAGACATGGTGGTATTTAATTATTTAAGAAACAAACTGGTTGTGGAAATTTCACAGAGATGTAAGGTCCTTGGACTTGTGCAAGAGACAAACTTGGCCCACTTTCCTGTGACTAATATATACAGTACAGAAAGAGGAAAAGGGGAAGGAAAAGCCATTTTCTTTTGCAACAGGAACATATGATATTAAGGAGACTGAAAACTACATTTCTAAAATTGTTTCCATTTCAGTGTTCTTTCTGCCTATGGAGAATCAATATGCCAGAAGAGCATAGCCTATAACATTAATATTACAGAATAAAATTTGTTTTTGATGGATTGATAGGCACATTTTCTTAAGGCCAAGCAATAATGAATACAACCTTTTTTGCAGATAGTCTATCTTTCCCCTCTCCTTGCACAGAGGATGTAGAGAATAATATGATACCACTTTCCTGTATATAGAAACATCTGTTATTAGGCACCAAGAGGTTTCACTAGGATGCATGTCCTCAACCCCATATATCCAACTGAAACAGCAAGGGGAAATCAGAACACAGGAAAATGATGTTTGCTCTGTTTCAGCTTTAGAAAGCCAGTCAATCAAGAAAGCTTGGCTGATGTCATGGTGGCTAATAATTCCCAGGGGATTTTACTCTGCCCTAACTACACCATCCCTAAGCAAGCTGAGCTTAAAAGCAAATCCATGTACACCCTGATTTCAACACGTAGTTTTACATCGTGTCACACTTGCTTTTCTTTCTGAATCAGCAATAACTAGTAAGTGCTAGTAATTCTGATCAAAGACATGGACAGAATAAAAATAATAATTTATCTATTGTACCGACATTTGATTATTCTTTGCAGGGAAGAAGCGTGGGCCCATGTTTCTGGGGCATCTCTAAATTCCTATGTCTCTGAGAGATGCTTCCAAGATTGCTGGGTATGCACTGAAGTTGTACTTCAAATGTGTGTGTGTTTTTCACTGTCAGACACATTTTTATTCACTTTTGTACTTACAGAAATTCCCTCTTTTCCTTCCTGTGTGTTTCCCACTTAACAAAGTCAAATTTGAGCATCCTTCAGAGGGAGAAGAAACCACTGGACCAAGTGAAAAAAAAAAAAAAAAAAAAAAAAAACGCTTTTTGCAAGGTTCCTATATATTCTATTCAAATATATGTACAGAGAGGGTTGGTAATGTGGAGAAAACAATTCTGCTCTCTTTTGGATAAGCCAAATAAGAGAAAGACATTATGTTAGGACATTTATGTCATAAGTAGTTTTACTCTGTCATGACGCAGTTTATGCAGAATTCAGGGAAAAGGCTCACCTTTTATTGAATGTCACCTTTTAACAACTCACAGTTTAGACTAATCATTTTCTTAAATGAAAGGTTGGGAGGAGTATTCTTAGTCTGGCTCAATTAAAAACTGTGGCATCTCTTTCCTAACTCCCTACAGCATCCTTAGTTTCATACAGCTGCTCTGACAGAGTCAAAATCAGCGGAAGAAAAAAAAAAAATGGAAGGGGAAGGTTCAGTAAGAAATCAGAATTTTACAAAGTCCAGAGCAAGTTTGCCATCCCCTGAGATTTTTGGCAGCTTATCTATCATCTCCAAGTATTTCTACTCATAATAACAGAGCCTAATATTGTAGTCATTGATTGCATTTTATTATTGTATTCTGAGTGCTGACTGAGGCACTGCATTACTGCATAAGACAATGAAACCTGACTCACCCAAAACTTATAATTGTCTTGGATGAGGTTAAAGATATCACCACAAAGTCGTTTGTGTTATGTTATTGTTGAAAAACCCAGCTTTTGGCAAACTCTGGAGCGCTGGCTTGTGCATGGAGCAGAGAAGAAACTTATCCTTAAGTCCCAAGAGCTTAGAAACTAAAGCTTCCTTAAGAGGACTACAAGCTAAAGCTTAATGCTGCAGTATTACGTGTTGATTCGCAATAATATCAGCATTTGCACATTGTAATACGACTTAGGGATATGTTATTGATTTTCTCTCCTAAGCATCCAGTAATCAGCATCTCGGCTAAGGTTCCTGTATCCTTCCATATGTTGTACAGCAAGTCATTGTACCTCCACAGAACCTATCCTTTCTTATTTCTTTTTTAGGTTATTGCAGCCCCCAGCCTGTGCCAGGTGCTTCCCAAAGAACAAAGCTTAGGAAGTAGCTTTGAGATCTATGTAAAAACTCATTATAATGATTTTTTTTCCTTCTTCTTTGAATTGAACTGCACCTTTCAACTAGTGAATTCAGCAGAGTTAGCAACTTACACCAAAAATTGGTCCTTTGTTAAACTTTTTCAAGCTTTCTTTTCTCCCTTGTTTTGAATAGAGAGAGTTACAGTTTCATCAGTTGGTTGTTTAATGAAATTCTCTTCATTCTTTTTTTCTTTTCCTTTTCTTTTTCCTCAAGAATAAACAGATGGCTTTATAACTAAAAATATGATATAACACACCTCCAGTCAAAGTCTTCTGAAGCATATGTGTTCTTATTTATTTTTCTGTGAAACCATAAATGTCCCAAATACTTTACAGAAATCATACCTGACTCTCACCTGGAAACGAGGAACAGGATTTTTAGTGGGTTTCTTTGTAGGCCTTTTCACTTCTATCCACATTGACAGAAGTTTAGAAACTCAGAACTAAAATGCCTCCTACTCTTTATAAACTTTATAGACAAAGCATTTTGAGCCCTTTGTGGACATATCTTTTAGCTAAATGTTTATTTATGTTCAGAGAGTAATTTTTTTTTTCTTAAATCTATCTTAGACCCAAAAGTTTATTTTTATTTATTCATTTTCTTTGCAGCTCATAATGTATTTTCAGTATCCTGGTTTTGTCCAGGATAACCTGATTTCAGATGGGACAACCCCATAGGCCCATCACACATTGAAATGCAGATAATCATCAAAGTGGTGTTTTTAATGATCTTGAAAATTAACTGAAAATTACTTGAAAATTACTTTTTTTCTTTCTTAGTAAAAGACACGTAGGTGCAGAATACATTTTAATCAAAAATTCCCAACAGCCAGACACGTACCTACTGTTAGCCAGTTAATATGGATGGAGCTAAAGCAAAAGAGAAGCTTCTGCTTTGGAAACCACAAGATCTCACATACCTATACATGCAGTTATTTATTTATTTACTTTCTTACTTATTACTGTATTTCTAAGAATCTTTGCATGCACATGGATTTCATATGATGGGAAATGTTAATCTTATGTTAAAGAAAAGAGCTAGAAATGTTTTCATCCAGCTTCTGCAATAAGGATTTATTCTATGACCTTTAATAAACCAATTCTTGATGTGTCAGTTTCCCCACTGGTTAGATTTTGATTAATAATGATCCTTAATATAATTTCTGTAGTTCAGAACAGGGTGATGAAAGTGAAGGCCCAGTCCTGGAAACTTTCATCTCTTCAAGTAGCACTTACCCCTGAGAATGATTTTATAAACCTCAGTAGAAACTGCTCAGCTAAGAAGTTTACATGAATAAGTATGATTTATTTAATATCTGTCAATATTTGTCAATTTTTTTTTCAATCCTTGAGGTTTAACATGGCATTTAAGTGATTTTTTTTTTTCTTTATGAAGGTCTTTTTTTCATCCCATGATACCTTATGACAATGCAGATAATTTCGCACCTTTTTTAATGATGGAAGAGCTGAGATAGTTTGATGCCACTTGGATACAGTTTAGGTATTTTTTATTTGGAGCTGAGGTGGGGAAGAACTTCTTGTCTCTGTGTAATTTTTGCCAGCATGGATTTACACCTTCAGACAAAGGCTCAAGTTGACTGATAACATTTCCATCTAAGGTAGACAGCAAAACTCTTTCCAAAATCTAGCTGTTATACAGTTAAACACATGCAAAATTACTCATTTTTATTGCAGTGACATCCAAGATTGTTACAAGAGCTATGACAGTGTCCAAAACAAAGGATTCACTCCAAATCAATTTAGTGGTGAGGGGGAAAATGGCAGAATTTAAAAGCCTAAGAAATATTCTTATCTTCTGGCTATATTCAGGGATTTCAGAAGGTCTCCATTTTCATACCAGGAAGCCAACACTTGAATATCTGAGCAATGATATAACTCATCAATTATGACACACTTCTCTTTTTTTCAGAAAATACATGTTTCAACAGCTTTATCAAAATGCATAGCAGAGGAATTTTGGTGTAGGCTCTTCCCACAGCTCCAGGATAACTTCTGTAGATGCCTTTATAGACATTTCAGGGAAAACTCTTCTCTTACTAGTGGGACAAACCTGTTTTTCTCTGTCTTTTCAGATACTGGAATCTATATTAGGTGTGATGCAGTGATGAGTTAAGGTATGAGTCTCAAGCATTTAAATTTAATAAAATCACAGTGCTAATTGTCCAGAAATTATCCAGAAATTCCATAATTTTTATTTTGCAGTACTTAATCCATTATGTCAGTGAAGTTTTCATCTGGGCCTAGAAGGTGATAACTACCATGATCATTCTTTTTCTTTCTTTTTTTTTTTTCTTTTTTTTTTTTAATTTCAAAAATCAATATTATAGTCATTTTCCACCCTTTCTGTTACCTCTCCAGATTTTCAATTACTTTTCTGAAGTATTTTTCTTGGATAAAATTAAACCAATTACTGGTGATCTTGACAAGTAATGACATATGCCCTATGAACTAGTAGCTCTTTCTGTGCTCTGAAAGCAGTCCTTCATGAAATAAAGGTGTTTATTTGTTCTTTTAATACTTCTTTCTCCAGGAAATTGAAAACTTAACCACAGTGCCTCTTGATAATCGGAAACTTCTTCCAAACTTTCGGTATTGCTTTCTATCAGATGGTGCCCATTACTAGTAGATTATGCTACTAGGTATTTTAATTTTTTATAGATTTTTTAAAATTGAATCCCCTAAAATTCTTCACCAAGCAAAGATCTTGAGCCTTTTCTTAACTTAAATCATATAAATATGTTGCCAGGGAGGACCCTGGGGACAGGATGAGACATCAGACCATGCTCTGAGATGTCGCAGTACAAGAACTATTTACAGACTGAGTCACAATGAAAGAAAATAATTTCCTGCCTCCAGAAATGGACAAAGTCACATTACTTCCTTTCTGTATTTTCAAACCAAAATACAACCTATTTTCTTTTTTTTTTTTTCCCGAGCTGCTTTGGTAATTTCAAAGTTAAGGGATAGGAAAACAAACCAAATTGGCCTTCTACTTCTCTCCAAGGTTTTTTGGGGGTTTTCTTCAGTAACAAAAAGAAAAAAGTCTTTTTTGGTCTACCAGCCAAGTGAAAAATCAATTAGTTACACAGGTCTGGCTATTTGTTAGGATTAGCTATCAGACAATGCATGCTTTTTGTTCATTATTTTTTCCCCATAATACAACATATCGTTAACCAAAAACCACTGAAATTTTGTTTACATCTGTACAGACAAAGTAGCATTTTAGCACCATTCTTTAAAGTGCAGAAAAAAAAATGTAGTAAAAGAGAAGAAGAAGGAGAAGCAAGTCCATCTATATTTTTAAAATATATTTATATCTTCTCGGGAAAAAAATAAAAATGTGATTTAAAGATAGACCTAGAATATTCAGCACTCAGTTCTTTTTACGTGAAATCTCAAAGTGAAACTTCATTTGGCACCATCATTTAGTGAGATTCTCTTCGGCCATCATCAAATTCAACTTCTCACATCACAGTTGGACTTTTTTTTTTTTCAGGGTAAGAAACCATTTAGAGGCTAAAGAATATAAGAATATCCTACTATCTTCAGACTGTTCAGACTGGCCTTGCACAAATATTTTGTATGATATTTCTCTGTCTCTCTTTTTCCAGTAGCTACAAATTCCTTCTGAAAACCTATTTTTTTTCCCTAGAATATTTCTATGTTGCAGCCTTTTAAGCATCCAAGTTTCAACATACTCAAATAACCATCAAACTTAATAAGAACTAGTTAAGTACATGGGTTTGCCAGGTGAAGAGGCATACAGGGGCAAACCATCAGCTGCTATGAAGTAGTCCAGCTCCACTGGGTTCAGCAGTTCAGAAAAAAAAATTTCTGGTTATAACAGAGAAAATATCAGTACAAAAACTTCTCTGCTGGAAGGCTCTTAGTAAGAGATACCTGAGAACAAAATGCACATTTAAGAGTAGACTAAGGAAGTCAGCTTACAGGCAAAGGATCAAATTAAAAAAAAAAAA
>VWYO01012248.1:0-10758 GCA_013400275.1 Rhadina sibilatrix | reverse complement strand
ATGCCAGGCCAGGCCCCTGGCTGTACACCGGTGCTACCCACGGCACGGGATGTGTCAATAGCAGAAGCCACAGAGCTCTGGTCGGAAGCCATGGGCCAGAGCCTGCAGGTCCTTCTGTAACACAAAGCCATCACTGTTCTGCTCAGTGGCTACTGCTGCTCAGCCTGAATGCCCCAGTCATCCCTTCCTGCTCTGTGCTGTGGGGCAGGAGGACCAGGGACCCCCAAGGGGCGCATCTGACCCCTGGTTCTGCTGGAGTCCTGCAGACAGGTTGTGCCAGTAGCTAGGCACTTAGGAACTGAGGTTCCTCCTCCAGGGACTGAGGCTGGAACACTGTAGTGTGGGTGTGGGGAACATATGGGGCCCCTGCAGGGAACCCCCTAAGTGAGGCCACTCACCTGCAGGTGTCCCAGGTGCCCCCCACAGGCCAGGGCAGGGCCAGCAGGATGAGCACCCACAGAAAAGCCATCGGTGCCAGTGCAGGTGGCAGCAGCCAGAACTGAGATGTCACCTCCAGTGTGGCTACCACCACAGCAGCCACAGCCTTCGTGGTGCCCAGTGCCCCCGGCCTGGGGCTGCTGTCACAGAGGGGCTGTTCTGTGTGCTGGGCATGGCAGGGAGGGGCAGCACAGAGTCATAGAGACATGGAATGGTCTGGGTGGAAGGGCCTTTAAGTACCACCCAGTGCCATCCTTGTCATGGGCAGGGACACCTTCCACTGTCCCAGGCTGCTCCCAGCCCCAGTGCCCAGCCTGGCCTTGGGCACTGCCAGGGATCCAGGGGCAGCCACAGCTGCTGTGGGCACCCTGTGCCAGGGCCTGCCCACCCTCCCAGCCAGGAATTCCTTCCTAACACCTAATTTAAATCTGCCCACCTTCAGCTTGAGGCCATTTTTCTCGTGTCCCATCACTACATGCCCTTGTCCAAAGTACCCCTCCAGCCTTTTTCTAAGCCCCCTTTAAGTACTGGAAGGGGCACCAAAGTGTCCCTGGAACCTTCTGTTCTCCAGGCTGACCGGCCATAACTCAGCCTGCCATGCCCTTCTTCCCACACTGAATGAAGATTGTAAATGTGGTGATCCTCGCTGTAAAACAGCAGTTCTCTGCTAGTTCACCTACATTTGCCTTTTACTTATGTTTATTTACGTCCATTTCATAAAGGCATCTGACTTTGTTTAGATACCTTAATAATTGAAAGTTTCACTCTTTTGCTCTGTAATTTGTTGAAGAGGTTATTAGGAATCTTTGACCTAGATATGTGTTTTATTTGTCGTTTGTTTTTAACCACTTGAAATTTTAGTCAGCTTTAAATCTAGGGCTGATGAACCTTTACTAACTGGCATTTTTCTTGTAGAAGAAATAAGAGCTTTTTGAGTTTCTTTGTAGAGTCAAGAAATGAAATACTAAAAACCTAAATATGGAACATTTTTCCAATAGTCAAATCACATGTATTTTACAAAATATCTATGTATTTTACAAAAATATCCCTTTATTTTAGCCCTTAAAAAATATCACTTTATTTTCCATAGAATGAAGAAGAAATCTATGGCTTAGAGGAATAGCATAGTTTCCCACAAAGGCAGAGCAGACTAGTACAGAAAACTTGCAGCTCACGGGCTGAGTTTAATATTCTCTCCCAGCAGGACAAAGGGAGTCATCTTTGGTGCACAGAGGAGTGGCAGGTTCCCTCACTGCAAGTGGTGAGCAGAGAGGAGCCTCTATGTAATAGATCATAACTTTAGGAACCCAGGAATTTAGTGGCTAGAGAAATAACATGTGTCTGTGCACTAAAGATTTCTCCTAAGTCCAAGTCTCTGTGCCATTTGTTGGCCTTTTGCTTTCAGCTGTGAATCTAGACAGCAATAAGGTGAAACAACTCCAGAGCAGTAACTCCCTAAGTTTATTCTTGTTTCAATTTGGGTTTTTTTTTTTTTTTTTCTGATAGGATGGATATATTGATTTCATGGAATACGTGGCTGCCCTCAGCCTTGTTCTCCGAGGGAAGATGGAGCAGAAATTGCGGTGGTATTTCAAGCTCTATGATGTAGATGGCAATGGCTGCATTGATCGACATGAACTGCTCAACATCATTAAGGTGAATCTCCAGGGGTCTGTGTTCTTGCCTCTTTCCTTAAAGACAAATCACACAATTAAGACCTTTGCTGTTTCCCATATAGATGATCATGGATGAGACCTTTAACATCATTCCTTCTCTGAGCAGAGTTCCCCACCACCCTCTAATGTAATAAGCAGACTTGACAGACTCTTTATCACCGCAGTTTATGTTACAGCACAGATAACCATAAAATTGTTTTAGCTGCTTGTGACCTAAATTGCACTTTCCAAGACTGCAGACCCTGCGACTGTCAGCTGCTATCTCTACAATGTGTTCTTGCCTTGTCCTTTCCCCCATAAGAAGTTGGAGAGCTACTCCCAGTTTGCTTTCTAGAATCAGCTCCTAAATATCAGCATAATAAAACATGTCTGACTCTGGCAAATAGCCTGAAGAATGATTGAGAATGGAAAGGATTTTATGCAAATAGCTATTGTGGATGGGGTTGGAATGACAGGCATAAAGATCATTATTAATACCTCAGAATTAATTATGCTGCAAATTCAGATTATTTTGCATGTAATGTGAAATTACCGAGCTGCAGGTAGGATTCAATGACTGTAAATTAATTACATTTCTGATTATGAAATGTCATGAAATTGATTTGATAAAGCACTAATAAGATGTTAATAATGCATTCTCATCTGGATAAGAATTTTAGAGCTGGGTATCAAAGAGACCTGACCAAAATCAGTACCTGTAGTAACATATAGCCTCCTATTAATAGCTTGAAATAGAAATACTCAGACATTACAGTGAAGCAACAGATAGCAATAGTTAACACAGAGCTCCTGAGAAACAAGTACTGTGGGCAAAAACTGGTGGCAAGAAATGTATTGCCCTTTGTATTTTGTGGGTGTAGTTCAGTGTCTTTTTTGGTAAACTTAGGAAATTGCGGAGATTATATTAGTTTCAGTAAAATAGCATTTGAAAAAGAATGAAGAAAATTACCAAATATCAGAGGGTAAAAACTAGAAAATGAATAGTCTTAGAATCAGTATAAAGGCTGTGAAATCACATATTTCATGGACCTCCTTAAACAGGAAATAATAACTATTGAAAGAGAAGTCTGCACTATGTAGTTATGAATAAGAAGAATTGTCTCAAACAGAAGTGGATAAGGCTTAAAGTTTCTCAACATGAAAATGAATTTCCAGTGAGCTTTAGGGAGAAGCCAGACACACAGGAAGCAGTATATAAATGGAAATTGTGATAGAAAGAACAGAAATAAATTACCACGGCATATAACAAAGGAATTTCATAATGTCAGTTGAGGAGGGTGTTTGACAGTGTTTCTGAGGCTTGGTGTACCATATGGTCACAAAGTGGGCCAAAGTGGATCAATTAGGTGGATTTCTGATTCTGCCATTTCTGCAGCACCTAAACGGTACCTAAGCAGAATTAGGCCAATCCTCTGGTTTTTACTGCTGATTCCTTGCTCCAGGCTACACTCCCTTTGTACCCTTCAGTGCCATCCATAAGGCCTGATGATTTGTGTTTTGTTTTCCTATGATGCTGGTTCATTTGTATGGGAAAGGTACCAGGCATGACTGTCTTATTATGAATCTCTGCTGACGTGTGGAATCAGTCTGGAAGTTGTCAGGCAGCTTCTCACTCTTGCTCTTTTATTTTAGGCTATTCGAGCTATTAATGGTGGTGACCATGAAACTAGTGCAGAAGAGTTCACCAACCGAGTCTTCAACAGGATTGATGTGAATGGCGATGGTAAGGTTCCTGCCTTTGTCATCCAGCTCAGATAGTCTCTTCTCCACAGAGTAGCATCCAATTTTTTCTTTCTTGGTTGAACTTTAGGCCTCTTCACTTCATATTTTCTTTCTATTTGCATTCTCAGCCAGTAATGCATTCTCCATGGACCAAAAAGGATTTTTCTCCCGGCATTATCAGTGTGACAGGATTTGTTCCCTCTGCTGAGTCTCAGCTTTGTTCTGTCCACATGAGTTTGGTAGTGGGGTTTTGGAGTGGTGTTTTGTTTTCTCTTTTGTATGTTGCTATGTAGCTCATGCCAGTTAGAAGTGGGAAATATTAATACATGTCCCCAGCTGTTCCTAAGTACTTTAGCGTGGAACAAAAAACCTGGAATTTAATGTTGAAGTTCAGAGTTTCTTCATTGGGTCTGCTGCAGGCAGTACAGCAACATGAAGTGCTCAGTCAAAAGTTGGTCAAGTGTCACTGTGGTCCCTGTATGTCCCCAAGAGATATCTCTTTCCTTGCTACTTTAGGTGGTCATTACTTTCTGACAGGCTCTTTTGTTACTCCAGAATAACTCTGCTGAGCTGCTTCCCTGCACAAGGGCTTTTTGGCCCAGCACAGAAAAAATTGTTTCTGCCTGTCATAGCCTCCTTCTGTCAGTTCCTTTATCCTTGAAAACCAGCAAGTATAGGGCAGGTTAGTACTATACAGGTTGAGCCACAAAGGATGCTATGATCCCATTCCTTAGCTACCCACTTCTATTGTTCTCTCTTATGTACCTCTTCCCTTGTATGGGGAAAACGGAGGAAGCAGGTCTTGTCTGGGTACTGGGGATATTTCATAAAAGCTTAAGAACACTCTGAGGTCTTTAGAACAGTGCCTTAGAACAGTGCCTATATAGTATGTGGTTTCTAAAGTTAGATTACTGTACTCCTTTTCCTGTCAGGTGTGGATTCTGATGCCTTTTATTTGTGTCTGACACAGGTGAACTTTCTCTGGATGAATTTGTGGAGGGAGCAAGGAAAGATGAGGAGTTCATGGAAGTTATGATGAAAAGTTTGGACCTGTCACACATTGTGGCCATGATAAACAACCGTCGGCATAGTGTATAAATCAAGCTGGGAGAAAATGCTGTGCCAATAAGACAGAAGTGTGTAGAAACACAAGGAAGCAGAAACAATATTTTCCAAAACAAAATTTCCATAAACATGAATATGGAAGTAGGAACAGAGAAACGCCGCTATATTTGTGTATCTGAGTGCATGTTTCTGTACAAATACTGAAGCTTAGCCACATAAATGCAGGGCAGATTCAGAAAAACTGAATCTGGGTGGCAGTATTTAACTTCTCTTTCTAAAATTTAAAGGCCAAATGTCAGGGCACAATTTTTCTTTTTATTCTGTGTCCCAGATTATCACTTTGAAATGGACTAAAAGTAACACCAAGTTTGTGAAGAGCACTAGCAGAACTGGGTGGTGGAGTGCAGAGGAAATATTCAGACATACAAAAAAAGAGTTTCAAGCTGTTATTAGTGTAGAGAACTATCAAAAGAAGGTAACTTGCACAGTTCTTGTCGTGGTATTGGTTCATAAGTACCAGCATGTTTGTTCATACGAGATGTTCTTGCATTTGGTAGTCTCTACAGAACCAGCTTTAGTCATAAGATCAAAAGAACTGCAAGAAAAACCAGTCTGATAGTGGCAAATCTGTCCTCAGCTGCAGCTGTTTGAGCTTTCTGTGATCAAAGAACTCTAGCAAGCAAGCCAACAGTTTGGAGCAGCTTCTGTAACCAGAGAAAATATGCTACTCAGTTTCCCAAAGTAGAATAATTACTTGAGAGATCAAATCTTTTATATACTCATGGTCCTACTTATTCTTCTCTCATACAACTGAGTCGCTGAGGATGTTCAAGGTCACATTGAATAAGGCTTGGAGTAACCTAACCCCATGGCATGGGGCTGAAACAAGATGATCTTTGAGGTCTCCTCCTACCCAAACCATTCTGTGACTCTACGATAAATGAAGTATTTGAAGATGATCCTAATATTATTGCCTCACACATCCTTTATTGGTCTTTCTTCTTGTTCTTGAGGACACAACCTAATTGAAAGAAACAACTCACCAAGGTGACTGGTGGATTGTGCTGTTCATGTGAATGAATGCTGGAGTGAAGCTGATACTCTAGATCAGTGCTGCCATAAACTACTCTGATTTTGTACATGGGTAGAGTGTACATTCTACATGGGTAGAGTGATGTAGCATGGACAGAAGCCCATCAAACTGTGTGTTGTTCACTGTTCATGTGATAAGGCCATGATCAAAAGCTCCTTTTAAGCTGGGAAGAGAACCAGATGGAAAGAAGAATGCAGGAAATGTTCAATGGAGTGCCTATGCCATACTTGGCATGTTTTTCCTGTGCAGGAGGAGAACTTGCAGACCTGTAACAAAACTTTATATTGGACTTATTCTTGCTTATATTTAGGCTTCTGTGATGTTCATGGTTTGCATGGCAAGGTTTTGGTAGCAGGGAGGCTACAGGAGTGGCTTCTTTGAGAAGGTGCTGGAAGCTTCCCCCATGCCTGGCAGAGACAATGCCAGCTGGCTCCAGGATGCCGCTGGCCAAGCCTGAGACCTTCAGCTGTGGTAGTAACATGTCTGGGATAACATATTTAAGAAGGAAAAGTTATTGGGCAGAAGCAATTGCAGCCAGACAAGTGAGGACTGAGAATACATGAGAGAAACAGTTCTGCAGACACCGAAGTCAGCTAAGGAGGGGCAGGTGGCATTTCAGGTACTGGAGCTGAGGTTTTTCCTGCAGCCCGTGATGCAACTCATAGTGGAGCAGGTTATCCTGGCGCACATTGGGGTCTGCAGAAGGGAAGCAGAAATCCACCTGCAACCTGTGGAAGAGCCCAATGGTGGATCAGGTCCTGAAAGGACCTGTAGGCCTGTGGAGAAGAGCAGGTTTCCTGGTAGGACTTGTGACCTTACAGGGGACCCATTTTAGAGCAGCTCCAGAAGGAGTGATCTCAAGGAAGGGCCCACACTGGAGCAGCTCCTGAAAGGCTGACCCCAAGGAGGACAGCACACACTTGAGCAGCTTGTGGAGAAGCTCAGCCCATGAGAAGGACCCATATTGGAGAAATTACTGGGTAACTGTCTCCTGTAGGAGGGATCTCATGCTGCAGCAGGACAAGGACTTCTCTTCCTGAGGGGGAAGTAGTGCCATGAACTGACTGTAACTTCTGTTCTCATCTTCTTGCACTGCTGGTGGGGAGGAGGGAGGGAATTAGGAATAAAGTTAATCCTGGGAAAGAGAAAGGGATGGGCGAAAGGTGTTTTAAAGATTTGTTTTACTTCTCATTATGCTACTCTGATTTTGACTGGTAATAAATTCAATTAATTTCTCCCTTTTTTCCCCTATGATGATAAGCAGTGAATGATGTCTCCCCGTCCTTATCTCAGCTCATGGGCTTTTTTGTATTTTATCCATCTGAGGAGGGAGGTGATTGATAAGAGAGGCTTTGGTGGGCACCTGTGATCCAGCCAGGTTCTGAACAAAGTGTCTGGGCTTTCACTGAAGGGAAGATTTAGTAAGTACTGTCTTTGGAGCATGAGTGAGTGATCATGTTTAGAGTAGCCACCAACAGTCTTCTAGGCAGGCTCATGCTTCAGAACCTATTGGCATGTGCAGGGCCGCAGTCTTAGAGCTTCTGCAAGGAACAGAATCTGGTGGTTGAAGAACTGTCAGGTAAAAAGGAACGACTTCCTTGGCCCTTAGTATTTAATTTATCTGTCAGTGCCCCAGGAAAGCTGAGATCCTTGTGCCAGACCAGTCTGTCAGCATATTGTTACAGGGACCCTTTGTTGAGCAATCCTACTGGATTGGAGAGAAGTTTGACTGACATTGAGGGAAACAGGCCAACAGGCATAAGGGAGACCCCTCAGCAGGTCTTCCCACTTTATGACCCCTCAGTGGGACTTTTTTGAGTATGTTACCTGCTGATGGCAACTCCCTCATCCCTGAGGGAGTCACACTAACAGTTTATGGAATTATACTCTTTATAAATATAAAATTGTGACAGGTGAAGGTTCAGGGATTGTTGATGATTGTATCTGTCAGTGATAGCATTTGACAGCAAAAACTCATTCAAAGCAATATAAAGACAATAAAATATTCAGCAGGCAGAGTGCATTTCTAACCCAACAGGTGTTTCTATGGGGGAGAAGACAGGTTCAGCCCACTGACTGATCCCAGCAGTTATGATGGAGCCTTCCTTAACAACTTCTCCATTCTTGGCTTACTTTTATATTATTTCTTTATATTTTGGGGAAGCTAAAGTGACTCTAGTCACTAGAGTGACTCTAGTTGTGCATATATTTGCTACTGATTGGTGTAAAATTCTCTCACTTCACTTTTAAAGATACAGTAAAAAAAAGTATGGAGTTCATGCCCAGTGAGAGGTAGTCTTACCTTGGAAGCAGGTAACTTTGGGATGGAGGTGTGAATTAATATTACAGTTAGACTATAACGAACCACATTCATCTGAGGAAAGCAATTTTGCCACACTTGCTGGCTTGGCAGCAAGACATCTCTCTCACAGCTGCTATGCAGTTAATCAGCTTCAAAGTTTAATCCCTCTCTGCCCTGCTGGCCATCCCAGAGGATCCCAAAGCTGCCCGAAAATTCACAGGCACAGATGGTTGTAAAACACTAAAACCTGTCAAATTTCTTGTTTTTATAGGTTTGCCAAAGAATTTAGGAATTTATCTCTAAATTCTTTTGGAAAGAAACCCTCTCTATCCACTCTGTTATATACAGCAATGTAGGAAACTCTGACCAGAGATGGGTGGTAGTTTTGAAAGTAATGCCTTAATGTTTTTATCTAGGCATGAAACAATCACATGCCTGAAAGCATCAGAACAGATGCTGGGGCTGAAGGGAATAAAAACGGCTCTCCGGCAACTTTTGCCTCCGTTCTCTGCCTGCCCTCGGAACGCGTCGCAGTCCCCGGCTGAGCTCTGCGGCAGTCTCGCCGCCTTGTGGACAGAGAGAGGTACTGCTGCCCCTCGACTCAGCACCAGTTTTCCTTCCACTTGTGAAATTGCAAACATTGCAGTATTCCTCTGACATCAGCTGTTCTAGGAAGTAGAGGTGTAGGTGGCTTTGGCAGCTCCTAAGCCCTCACGCCAACTTACACTGAAACATTAGGGTGCCAGTTCTTCTAGCTTTCAAACAGAGGCACATTTTCCTTATAGATGCTTGTGCTTCCTAAAATTGATGAAAAGTGGGGAGTTACCCTTAATGCAAACCTGTAAAAGAGCGTGGTCAAGGTGTTGCCTTTCCATTTAAACTGGAAAACAAAGCAAAATGGGCATTCCCTGTCATTTAATGCCCCAAACAGGAGGGAAAATGCAGGGTGTCCTACAATGGATACCAGGGAAAATGCAGGGAAAGGGGATTCTCCATCAATTAAAACACAAGCAATTATAGAAAAGGAAGTATTCTTGCTCAGTTTAAACCCTGGTCTCCTAGTAACCCCCCTTTTTCATGGAGGCACTGGGTAGGGACTGCAGGTAGCAAAGAGGGACTGACGAGATGAAAGGCAAAAGTTGAAAGATAGACTCCAGGACCCCAGACCCTCCCCCGTGGGCTCCGGCGCCGCTCCTCGGTGCGATGGCTTTTCCCTCGAGTTCTCTTGGAGGGAGGCTCCGTGCCCGGGTCGTCTGCCCGCTGCCGGGCTGCTACGACATGCTCTGGCTGTGGTGCCGGAAGGGACGCTCGGGATGCCCCCGCCGGTCCCTCTCCGCTGCCGGTTCCCTGTGCGAGTGGGCGGAGGGGACCCCCTCAAAATGACCCCTGGGGGACCTGGTGCCTCGGGACCCTCTCTGATCACACCTGGGGCTGCTTGACCTTGGATGGGTGGGGANCCCCCCCCCAGCCCGCCCCCCCCCCCCCCGCCCCAGCACAACCTTTGAGGTCTCCCTGGGTTCCCCAACTCCCGGAGACCCCAGAACCACGTCCGGCTCCTGTAACGGCACCTCACTGTCCCCCTGTTCCCCCTGTCCTGATGTCCCCACGCTGTACCTCTGTTCCCCTGTCCCATNAAAAGAGCTGTCACTTGGGTCCAGTGGTGGTTTGGAATGATTTGGGAAGGACATGTAGTTGCTGGGATGACTTCAGTGGTTTTAGGACTTGGTCTGGGATGTTGAAGTCTTTTAGGAGCTGATGGAAACAGTTTAGATGTTCTAAAGCAGGCCTGTCAGAGCTTGAAAAAGGTGACTATGGCTTTGGGGGCTTCTAGATGCCCCTCAAAAGTTTGTAGGACCTTCTAAATCCTCCGAGGCCCTTCTAAGGCCCTGAAATACCACTCACAAACTTCCCATGGCCCACTAGAGCGACCCAATGACATCTACGACACTCCCCGCTGTCCCCAGCTGTGGTGCCAGGGCAAAGGCGATTTCTTCCTGGGCTGTCTCCTGATGGCCGAGCTGAGCACCCCCTTCGTGCGCCTGGGCAAGATCCTCATCCTGGTGAAATGTCCCCAAGTGTCCCCGAGTGTCCCCAAATCCCGAAAAAACCTCAAATTCCCCCCAAACCCCCCCAAATTCCCACGAGAAATGACCAAAAAAATGGGAAAATCCCATAAATATCCTTAAAATTCACTCCAAAATCCAACCCCAAACCCAGGCCAGGTTCTCATCCTGGGGAGATGTCCCCAAATGTCCCTGAGTGCCCCCCAAACCCCAAAGAATTCCCATGAGAAATTACCAAAAATGAAAAAATCCCATAAAAATCCCATAAAATCTTCCATCCCATGGTCCTTCCAGAGAAACTTTTGCGGTCTCCCCATGCTCCCCAACCCCTAGAGACCCCATACTCACATTGGGATCCCTTCCAGAAAGTTCCCCAGTTGTCTCCCCAAATCCCACTGA
>VWYO01012236.1:84590-148208 GCA_013400275.1 Rhadina sibilatrix | reverse complement strand
TGGGGGGGGGGGGCTGCTTTTTTGTTTATTGGTTTTTTTTGGCTACTTCTGTATTTACTCTTCATTGCTATCCAACTAGCATTCTAGTCTTCTAACAAATAGTCTTATGCTACTTTTGCTGATCATTCTTTCCAACTATTTCTACAGCTTTAAGAATGGTGCTGTCTATATTCTGTCATGCAAGACCATAGACAGGGACACTTTGGCCTTGTAGTTCAAAAGATTGTTTCAAAGTAGTTGTACTTGGGGACTTAACTGTGTAGCACAGGAATTCCTCTTACAAAATTTAGTAATTGGAAAATATTATACTATCATTCCTGGTTTCTGTAACAAGAGTGCCATAAGACCATTCTTAATGCCTCTGTATGTAATAGGAATCATCCCAAGCTCTTCAATAGTTCTTGTACATGCCCTTTTACCAAGCTGATGATTTGTCTTTTTGTTCTAATTCTGTTTTGGTGAAAGGTGACTGATTTATGGTGTAGGGAAAGCTGTCTTTTTGGATTTTAAGATTTTAGCCTGCTGATTTGTCAATCACAGAAAGAGATACTTAAAGGAAAGAAATTATGCTTGTGTCGCAAGATATGTGTGACTTGGGTAGAAGAGGACTGCTTCATTATTATGCCACCTCATACAAGATGACATTTCATTTATATTGCTTCTCCAAGTTGCTTTCAGCACAGATTAAACTGTAACAGTGCTCCATGTTGGTAGGGAAAAAAAAAAAAAAAAAAAAAAAAAAAAAAAAAAAAAAAAAAATATTTTTCGAAGNGAAAAAAGAAAAAAGAAAAGGAATAAAAATTCATTGTCAGAGAATAAGAAGTGAAACTAAATCCCCAGAGTAGAGAAGGCAATGATGAAGGTAGGCTGCTGTAACTTCTATTTTCTGCCTGCTTGTGCAATATAATATTGTCTCTAATTAAATAAGCACAGAGCTATATTTCTAAACAAGGCAAATCCTAATTCTGTTTTATTGCAAAGTTTAGTGCAGAAGTCTTCCCTCTCACTCTTTTCTCCATTCTTTCCCCGGTCTCTTAAATAAATAGCGCTAGAGAAATGTTACATGTTACTTGTCTCCACAAGTTACCAGTTGTAATGACTTTGATATGTACAAACAAGATGGAAAAAATTATATATCAAAGTTTTTAGCTATTAAATAAAAGCTCTTATTAATTTTTATATTGAAAAAATTAAAAAAAAAAAACCCACAAAAATAGTACTGTAGCTTAAAATTTAACTTCTTTAATAAAAGTAAAAGATGCAATTTAAGATCAGGACAATGTATTCTACCTGACGGGAGAAAAAGCAGTTCTTGGACTTGTTGTCATTCATCAGCAGTTTGAATCTCCATGGATAGGTATTGGCTGGTGTTACATAAGTAACATTTCTTTATTTTGGACATTGCATAAAATAAAGCATGGCCTCAGTCTAATATTTAGGGATAAATGTCCGTCTTGAAATTTAAGCTAAAAATATGCACAGTGTTGTAGTCATTAGAGGACAATTACATTCCAATGGGATATTTCAGTTACAGTGATAGTGTGGTATTGTTTATTTGGTGCATTTTTTTGGATTTCCTGCATTCTTTCTTTATCTTTTTCTGAAAGATAAGTATTTCATACTGTTATTGTTTATTTTGAAATACAGCAAATTCTGATAGCGGACAATTTTCTAGGATACTTCTGACTGAATTAAGATATTCTGACTCCTAACGGTAAAAACAATACCAGAAAAGAGAGTCAATAATCTTTGATTGCCATATTAAATTACATTTACAGAAGCAAAGCAGAATTATAAATTTCCATCTATGTCCAAAGAAATTTTTCAGAGGAAAAGGCATAATTAAAGTTCAACACCTATCCTGCTACTGTGAATGGGCATATGCACATTTCAGTAATTTTGTAGGAAATGTATTGAATATTCTAACTTGTGGGTCTACATGCATTTGACTACTATTTCTTTATTTCAGTGCTTCAGAAATCTTAATTCAGTGACATTTGTATGAAGTAAGAGCAAGTATCCATTTGACCAATCCAAGTATAACATGTGATGCATAGTGCATGCCAGAGCCTGCTCTATTTTCCAGTCTTCTGTGCTTTGAAATAGGTTTTGTTTTTCATTTGGCAAACTGGCAGCAGAACTCCTCACAGATGTTACAACATTTTCATGGCAATGCATATTATTATGGACTCATAGTCTGCCTTGTATGCATGACAGATGTTTTTTTAAAATCCTCAACCAGTATGATTTTTATCTTCTGTACACAACAGAACACCTCTAATCTATGTGCAGTAGGTATAAACATGCATAGCATTTTAATGAAAAATGACTTCTGCATAGTAAGCCTATTGTTTCTTTTAAACACCAAAAAATTCTACAGTTGAATTTCAATGTATGAAAAATTTTACATTCTGTTCTGCTGACTCTTTTTCTTATGTTCATTTTGCACATAATTTAATAGAACTGCATCATTTAGTATAGGATTATTAAACCATCCTACATTTTTTTCTGTCTGAAACAGTCATCTACTAAATCTACTATAGTAACTACTATAAAATATATTTAGCATTAATAGAAACACATAGACTTAATTTCTAAAACACTTTTATCAGGTATTGCTCTAAGGCACAGTACACTACGGAATAAACAAACAGACTGGTTTATTTATAAATCATAAAGTCCAAAGCAAGCACCTAAATGAAACACCTAATTAAAACACTAATTCTTCCATTTCGCACACTCTAAGAAGCTCCCATAGGAATACATGCAGCTGGGAGGCATTTCTGAACAGGGACATGCAAATGATTGTTTGGGTTTTCCATTTGTTTATTTGTTTGTTTTGTAGTCAAAAAGCTCATTTCAGCCTCTGCGCTGCTCCAGCAGAACCCTCTGTGTTTGTTTTTCATAGACACAAAATGGTGGCCTTCACTTTTCAAAATCCTTTTCAACTATCCTACTCCCAAAAACTACCCTTTCTAAATCTGTTCTGCTGTTCTTGTGTTAATATGTAAATTCATTTTCTTAGGAGATACCTTGAAATAATTGATACAACCTTTTTCTGACTAGAGCTATATTTCAGGAACAATATAGTCCCACAAACAGACCTCTAAGAGGGAACAACTGTCACAATTTTTTGGCTTACTAGATATTGATTTGAGTACTTTGCCTTGTGCATAATCTAATAATCTGGCACAACAAAAAAATAAAGATTTCAGCAGCAGAAATATGTATCCATAATGCTGTCTGACACAAATGTGTGCAGCAGTGATTATTCTTGTTTGCTCATCCATGAAGCTTCACAGATTTGAAATACAGAAATACTTAGCTCTTGTGGAGACAAAATGCATCTTACACCTCCCCAACACACTGGTGTGTAGGGAACATGAATCTACAGTGTTACAGGACTAGTGAAGGTATAATTCATTTTCCTTAATATAAAAAAGCCCCAAACATTGGGTAGATCTGTACATTATGCAATTATATATTTAGCTGACCCAATAAATATTAATAACACTAATTTAAACAGGGAGAGATAAAATGTGTTCTGCCTGAATAAGCAACTAGTTACATCAGTTTCATAGATGAGGAAATACTAGAAGATAAAATCATTTTTTTTTTTTTGCTTTGCTTGACATTTTTTTTCTTATCCAAATAATTTATCACTGTAAGAACAGTAAGAAAATAATGAAAGAAAATAATGGTCCTCCCAAACAGTAAAATAGCAGAAACTCTTATATTTAAATTATATATTTGCCCATCAGCAATCCTTGAGGAGATTAAGAGATGAGGTTTTTTACACATTTGGAATGCTACATATGGAGTTCTATGGATTTATTTTTTTTTTTCATTGTGTGACTATGTTCATGAAAATAAAATTTCTTTTTCCTTTGGCCAAGATAACTGGTTTAAAACTGCATTCATAGAGAGAACATGCAAGTACACCATTTAGTATGGCTGAAACTTGAGAGAACCATGCCCATTTTCTGCTAGTCACAGCAGCCAGCTCTGCTACTGGCCAGCAGAAAGTTTGTAAGAATATGTCCATAATCCATGGATTTTTACATTATCATTTTCCCTTCTGTATTTATGACTCTGCAGAACTAAAATATGAAGCACATCCACAAAACACTTCACAGGAAAGCTGTAAAACACTAGCTCAAAAACCAGAACAGCCCAAATTGCATTTATTTTTAAAGGGAATCTGGATATACTAGTACATTTTCAGACAAAATTAAACCATATAGAGACTGAAGGAACAAGGAAAGGTACCTGTAAAAATTTTTGTAATTCATACCTTCTGTAGAACATAGTCTGTTACATCAAAAACTGCACAGGTGCGAGACATATTTTCTTCCACAAGTTTTTCAGAGATACCAGAGAAACTTGAATGACATTTTAAAATTATGAGTTCATTCAATAGATGCAAGTGTTACTGTACTGGAGAATGGTTTGCTGTGTTTTTGACAGAAAATTTCTCATCTTTGTGTGTGTGAGTATCTTGTAGTCAATTGTGATTGCCATAAATTGTGAAATTACTTGCACTGCTGTTCAAGGCGCCTTTTTTTATGCCTAAACATATAAGAATTCAATTAAACAGGGACTATGAACTCTTCCATTCACAGTGCAGGAACCAGATTGTGCAACCAAAAGATGTGACAGATAGAACACTGAAGTGTTCCTCAGAAGTTTCCATTATCTGCTCTAAGAGCAGCAAGATCTAATCCCCACCCTTGCCACTCCTCATCTGGGGTGATAGAGGGTAAAAAAGCATTTGAGAAAAAATGTATTTTGAGAATGTGGCATGTATTTCATTAGCAGCATAGCTCTTTCAAGAAATATTGTATTAATAGCTAGTGTCCCAGTTGTGTTGCTAATATATTTGATATAGATATCACTTCAGAGTATAGGTCTTGACTGTGACATTACAGGTCTTGACTTACTAGGACATTATTTTAATCAGTCAAGTCCAGTTAAAATGCTAAATTCCCTGTGTATCTAAGCCTATAAGTCTTACAAATCTAAATGACTTATGTTCCCATTGTGTTTTATTTCAGTAGTGGTCAGAAAAGTAGATTATTTTTCTTTATACAGAATAGTATTTATTGTATTCTTTCCTCTGATCGATGATAACTGATGCTGTCATTCCCAAGGCTGTGTACAAGAATGACAGGACTTACTTGCATTGGCACTGCAAAATAAGCACATTCATTTCAGTATTTATGTGTGTGTGATGCTTTTCATAATCTATGTCTTCTACAGGATTAATTTCTTTCACATATGAGAATCAATTTTCCTCAGACTGCATAGAGACATTTCAGAATGCATTTGTTGAGGAAAGAACAAAGAATAGAGGTAGATTGATGAGTCATTTATTTAATTATATGTGATTAGTATTATTAAAAAGATATTTTTATGAATAAAAATAGAGTGATCTAGAAGAAATATTTGTGAAGAAAAATGACTACTCTCATGTCTTGACTATACAGATGTCCAGCTATAAGACAGAGGCAAAATGTTCTCTATTGCTCAATTCTATATTTGGCTTGCTAGAAACATCCCTACAAGAAGATATCACTGATAAAAGACAAGGATCTCATCTAAGAATTCCAAACATTAGGGTATAGAAAAGCTGAATGGTTACATGCATGCCAAAACTACATTCTCCTACTTTTTACAAAGCATGAACCCATACTAGTTTTGGGGCAAAGACCAAGAGATTCCTGGTTTGGATTCCCCAAATGGGATAGGCTTAACACATCCTCCCAGGTAGCTTCAGGCAGTTTCCTTGTTAGTGTTTCCTTGTCAGTGTGCAGAACTGCTGAAGTGCCTCATCAGAGACATTTAACTTTTCGTATATATTGTGTTCTAACTGTGTTTGAAGTCTTGACAATATGGGTGAATACCGACACCTTTAAGCTCCTTTGTTCCTTCTCTGGGGTGTATGGACACAAACAGGGAGAGGCCCACATTTAAACTGGTATTGGGCTTTTCTACTGCCTAACCAAGAAGGCAAGGAGAGGGGCTGTCAGGATGATTTGCAATGTTAAAAAAAAAATAAAAATCAAAAACTCCCACCTGTTCAACAGCATCAGGACTCACCTTCCTAAGGACAGATGTCCATGGTTTAGGTATTACAATAGTTGTCTGCAACCTACTCCAGCCTTTAAATGTCAATTGAGAGATGAAACAGGTTTGAGCAAAACTTTGCTCAACATAAAGTTGAATTGGCACTTTGGGAGCTCTTGTTCATATGTATAAATATCTGAAGGGAGGTTATAAGGAAAATAGAAATGGGCTGTTTGTCAGAAGTGCCCAGTGACAGAGACAATAGACACAACATGAAACACAGGAGGTTTGCTCTGAATATCAAGAGACACTTTTCACTGTGATGGTGACTGAGCATTGGCACAGACTGACAGGTTGTGGAGTCATCATTCTTGTAGATATTTAAAATTTGTTGGACATAGTCCTGGATATGGCCCAACTCTACATGACCCTGCATGGATGGAGGGATTAGACCAGATGTCCCTTTCAAATCCAGCCATTCTGTGACTCTATGACTGCATGATGTGTGTTTTCTCAACAGGATTTTAGAGTTACGGTTTCTTTCACTGATTCGTTGTTTCAGAGATTGATATCTAGGTCTTATTACCATGGTGTACAGAGAAAAATATGCACGTGGCACTATTTTTATCTTATAATTTAAATAAAGATTTAATCTCAACACTTGGCTGGGTTTCTTGGGCAGGAATGTATCTGCTAAGTAGTGCAATCATTGGAACTAAATATTCTGTGCAAGTTGGAACAAGAATTAGGACAGGATATGAAATAGAGTTTTCCCATTCTAAAAGTATTTTTTCAACCAGTAAATTCCAAATTCATGAAATTTTTCACTCTACATTTATTTTCATTTAATATTAAAAATATTTTTAATGGAATCATTATACATATTTCTGTAATATGGCCAACTTGAGTTTTAACTAACTGTACTTCATTGACAGAAATCCTTTCATGCTAATCCACAGGAATGTTTTTACAAGAAGCACGCTGTGAAACTAATATTTGATTATTGTTGAGTTGCAAACATGCAACATCATCTCTACTTTGAAAATGACATAGATTTTGCATATAAATATATGGCAGTTAACTTTTATTGCATATTTACACTCAACAGGCTTTTTTTTTTTTTTTTTAAGGATTTTTCAGTGGTGAAAGCAATATCAAATACTTTGCAATTTCCTTGACATGTCTTTGCACTTAAATTGCTGGTATATTTTCTTAGTCTTAATTCTGCTTTTCCATTAAAGTAAATGAATTATGACTGTTCCATTTAACAAGGATCAGTTGCACAGTTCTTTCTTAAAAAATAACAGCAAACAGCACAGAATTTAGCTGGTATACCAGTGATGTACCACTGAGGACACAAACACACTCTGCTAAGCAAAGGATATGGCTCACGCAAAAAATGTCATTCCANCCTTACCATAATTTTCCATTACTGTGTTTTGTAATTTTATGTTTTGTGAAGACTGCAATACTCTGATTTAAGGACTGTCTAAGAAGTCCTTGTTAGCTTTGGTGAAATTATTTACAGCTCTGCAACATGACCACAAAATGATAGTGATACATAATAGTTTTGCTTGGGTAGCATTTAGTACGCTATCTTTCTTGCTTCAAGGAGACATGAGTGATCACACAGAAACAGAATTGCAGACTCTTGGGGATTAAGAAAAATCACAGAATATTCAGTATTTTTACTTAAATAAGATATATCAAGTATGTGGAGAGGAAAAATAAAGCCACTGGCATTTTTTAAAAGTTCCATTTTGCATGGAATTTATCGTATATAATCACAATTAGTGATTTAAATAGTACTTGGGCAGACTATCACTCTATGCACTTCCTGCAGACATACACTCACAAATGTACATGTGCACACCTGTCTAGTAATCTGAGGAAAATACACTCTATGACAGGATGTTTATCTTATGGCACAGGCTCAGAGCAACACAGTTCTCCCCCTGTATGGAAATGCATAAGAAAACAGTGTTCCCTACTACAGTTCAAAACGTGACCAAGCATCAGACTCCCCTGAAATTCAGAAGGTTTTTGGGGTTTGCTGAGTTACATCTCAGTTCAGTTTTTCATGAGCAGCCTGGGCTCATGGGTGAGTGTGACATAGGTTTGTATGTGCACGTGATTTACACAAAATGTGATGCAACATAGAAAAGTAAAAAACCCTCATCAAGAGCAACCAGCCCAACAGAACAGGGTTGGTGTGACTTTACAAGAAATACACCTAATGCAAAATTATATGTTTCAACGGTAGGAACATTTCAAAACATTTGGCTGTGGTTTGGCATACTTGCTAATGAGAAACAAAGAGAAAACTCTGTATTTTTGTTTTGGTTTTTTTATTTTTTTTCCAACTCCTTATCAGTTGCAAAACTGATATTGGATATGCAAGATTTTTATGTGAAAAGGTTTAACGTCTTTAAAAAGATAATTAATAGTTGTTGTTCACCAAGAATAACATCATTTTAAGCAGGTGACTTTTGCCTGGATTCCCTGCAAGGGAAGGAGGTGTAATGATGTAGTGACAAAATTATTTCTGCGTAGGGTGTGCTGTAGAAACATAATGAGCAAAGTGCAGAGAGGTGAGAACACAGCTGCTGCAGGTGTGCAGCTTTGCAAGGTACTAATTAAAAAGCAGGTGAACACAAGTAAGGAACAGAGTTGATACTTTTAGAGGTAGTGGGGAATGAAGTTACAGTGCAAACTCCATGTCTTGCAATGCAGAATGATAAAAGGGTCCTGATTCTTCTGTTTTGCCTGATGTAGCCACAGCTGAACAAATTTAGTCCTGAGTAAATGTTCAATTATACATCTTAAAAACAACAATCCTACTCTGTTACAAAATGCTGACAAGGAACAGAGAAAGGCTTCTCTTGTTAACTCACATGTGTTAAATTTTAAAATCTGTTGTAGGAAAGGGAACATTGACAACAGTAGACAAGCTTTTCCAAAGTTTGTGCAATAGGCTGCTGAATTTAAACTACCATCTGAATGCCAGCTGCCAAATAAATCAAACCTGGTATTTCCTGGTGAAAAATACCAAAACATCAATTTTAACTGTTATTAGGAAGGCAAAGTAGGAAGAAAATCTCTCTCATACTTCAAGTCTAAAATAAATATTTCCACCAAGACAATAAATAAAATTCTCACGCATTTGCATGATCCAGTAATCAAATAGAAAATTGTAATTGACCAATAAAATATTTCATTTTGATTGTTTGAAAGTCCTAAATTCCAATTTTGCTAGAGATTTACATTTTTTCATAAAAGTAAAATTAAAATTTAAAAATCATATTCTGAATCAGAAAAAGGAAGTTTTTACTGAAGATATGAACTGTGAATTTTAAAGTTCAAAAAATGTGGAAAAATAAGGTTATGTCTTCTTTTAAACTTCACTTTTTCAGCATCTGTAACACTTTTTCCAGAGACTAATTTTGAAAAGAGTGTCATTGCTGTGCATTGATGAGTAGACAGAGCATTTACATTTTGGGGTATACTTTGCCCAAATATATAGTATTTTCACATTCAACTTCTGTAACAGCAACTTGTGAAGAAAATCAAATAAAGTAGAATCAAATAAATTGTTTAGTCCTTTTTTTCCTCATAAACATTCTAGGGAGTAATATATTCTATTTTATTTTTAAAAAGTTGTATTTATCAACAGAATTTAATTTATTCAAAAACCTCTACTTGGCTTTGTTTGAATGTTTCAGATAGTTACTTTGTGTGGATTGTTTGTAAATTTCATGAATTTTATTGCTCAGTTTTGATTAGTTATTCATATAAGCTTTTCAAATGTGACGTGCATTGATTTCACCACCTAAACTTGATTAGTATAAATTTCTCAGATGGAAGTGCTTTATTCTTGTAAGAATTCAGTTTAAGTCATCCCATTTTCTAAGTGAATAAAAAAATGAACAGAAGATTTTAGTTCTGATACACAAAAATGAGGATTTAAGAATAAGTAAGTAATAAAATAAGGTTTTGAAAGAAATGACCTTTTTATTAAAGCAGGTCAAGCAGCTGGCAATACCAGGGACACATTTGTCAGCAATGCTATAGGTGTAGATGATCTTTTTAAGTGGGCTAGGGAATATTCTGAGATATCAAACATCCTTGTTTATTTTCATAGGGTTATTTCTTAGTTCTTTGATTTAGGCAACTGACTGAGATTAAACAAGATTTTAATGGCAGACAATGAAATATCTGTCAGCATCTGGGTATACATGATTCATACATAGTCACAGAGGAGATAGCTGGAGAAGCAGGGAGCTGGGCTGCAGTCTCCCGAGGCCCAGATTAATGCTCACTCCACTGAACAGCCTTAATTCCTTCAGGTACATTAATAGTACTGGTCGTGTTCTAATTAGAGGGACATTAAAACTTTGCCTTGTGATTGTGTAATTGTACATTTCACCTTCAAGGTCTTGTATATAAAAACTTGAAATAAAACCCTGAAATTTTTTTTCTATTAAATCTATCTATAGTTAGAGTCTCATTCAGATATATGTTGCGAGTGATCTCAAAAGATCATGGTTGAGTTAAACTTGTATTTAAGGGGCAATTATTTTGCAATTCATTGTACTAGATAACAGCACACTATGTTACACTAACACAGAATTTTCCACTACAGAACCTTGCAGGTTTAGTGCTAATTAGTTTAATAACTCAGAGAAAATCAAAATTGGTGCTCAGTCTTAAAATCAGGAGAACCACATAGTAAGGGAAAACATGAATGAGGCTCAGAGAGCAGAAAGCTCTACTTGAACAGCTATTTCATCTAATGAAAAAAACACTGAGAAATCCCATGTGTTTTTACAAACTCCCAGAGAAATTAGTTTGGGACATAAAAAACTGATTTTGCCTTCCAGTGTTGGCTGAATGATAAGAGCAATAGTTTGGGGGTGTTTTTGGTGTTATTTTTCCTCATAACTAGTAGCCTGATCACATATATAAGCAAGGCAGAGCTGCCCTGAACCAAGACAATGTTCCTGAAGTCAGTCTCAGTTGTATGTGTTCCATAAGAGAGGATTCACAGCTCTCCTAAGCCAATAGCACTAAAATATGAAATTTTGAATGAAGACCTATTTTCTAAAACTGGAATATTCTTTATCTCTTTTGGGCACAGATATTTTCTTCTTACTTTAGATTTAAAACAGAATGATTTTTGCGTAAGTGTGTTTGTATCCTTAAAGGCTATGCAAATTGGTCATTAAAAGATGACATTTCATCCTTCAGTGATTTAAAAGGAATTGAAAAAAAAGCGAAGGTAGGACACACAAACCAGCAGAATTGCTCTTCTTGTGATTTTGAAATTTCAGTGTTTTTGAGATACAATAATTTTGCACAGAAAAATCAAGCCAGCCCCACTGACATGTAAATTGTTTCTATAAAATGATAAATCAATCAAACATACAAATGTGGTTTTCCTGCTAAGGTAAATTTCTCATGCTGAAACTCACAGGATATTTGCACTCTGTGGAGACTCAGTTCTACTTTGCCTGATGACACAGGAGGGATCAATAAGTTGTGTTCCACTGCCATTAGTTAAACATATGTTACCTACCATTTATCTTTAAAATTTGTAAACCTTCAAAAAAGTCATAAGTTTTTAATTCCTATCCATATAGCCCATATAATGTGCCATTTTTTAACCTGTGAAGGCTAAAAATTCTCTTGTATTTTAATCTAATTTTATCTTCTCCAGCATGCATGTGTGTTTGCATGTGTCTTTAAGAAGGTCAGATTGCAAGACTGCAGGGTGTTTCATTTTAATAGATTAGCAGTTGAAGAGAAATAAAGGACCACAGTGCAGAGATTCATCTAGGTAGTCCACTAGATGAATGCAAATTGTATATATTGTGATGTATGGATGAATTTACATGTTGCTCCAAGCAAAGGGACAGTACTGTGCAGCATTCCTACTATCTGGAATGGGAATACATGCCTCTATTCTAAATTAATATTTAATTCTCAGAAGTAATGTACCATGCTGTAGTGGAGTCTTTGGTTAGTGTGGTAATAAAAAGAAGCTTAATTGGAAATTCTTTTGAGAACTTGCATGTACTGTACATTATTAGCCTGGGGTAGGTCATTCTCACCTCCATTAGTTTTCTGACTGATAGAACACATACACATTCTCCAATCTCTATAATCTCTATAAGTAGAAAATACGGGGTTTTTCCCCCCTCCTGCTATTTTCCTCTATAACCTTCCAATATTCTCTTGCTCCAGTAAAACAGGCTGATGTAACAATTTGGTATGTATTGCTTAAAGTTACTTCCATTGTCTTCAGACAGGTTGGCTGCCAGTTCAAATGGATTTGTTGAAACAACGTGCTTTTACCAGGCTACACTAGCTTCTTCTCTTAGCAACAAGAGGTTCTGACGTTAGCAAGCTTATTTTGGAAAGCTCTGCTCTGCTCAGTGTGGGATCAGAGCACCCCAAGGGCTTGAGGTCAAACTTTGTAATTTGTAGTTTAATCAACAAGCTGCAGGAACATCCTAGAGACAAAGCAAATAAATATTTACTTAAAAAAATATCTGAGATATGGTAAATAATTGCTTAGGATAACAATGATGATGCCATAATAGCCCAAATATCCAGTTTGCTATTTATTTACACTGACATATTAAAATCAAAATAATAATAAATAGGCTAATGAAGAAGCTTGTAGCTTCTTCATTAGAAGCTTGTAGCTGAAATTAATGGTTTATATTAAAAGAAAATCAGTAGGGTATCCTGGTAAAAGTATAACAATTGATATAACAATATAAACTGATTGATTAAAAAAAATTAAGGAAAACCTAAAGAAAAAGGTAGAAAACCTTATCTTGCCTCTTTACTGACCCCCTTTTTCCCCTTGAGAATAAAGTGAACAGTGTTTTATTTGTAAAAATGTTTACAGGACAGATAAGGCTAGAAATGCAGATGCATGTTCCTGAGAATTCTCAGCCTGGGGAAGATCCCAAGGGCTTTTTAATCTTAGTCTGCAGGTCTCAGACAAGTGGAGGAGAATTTAGCTATGAAAGGATAGAGAATAAATCTTAATAATACAGTAATACTACCTATTTCAGTGTTATTTGAGTATGAGTATTCACATACCTAACTTTAGGTACTTGTCTCAAGTGTTTTTCTGAGCTAGAGACTGAGGAGAGCCTTGAGGAGCTGAGAACTGGCAGACTGTATGTGAAGGAAAATGCTCCTACCCTGCATCTGAAAGTGTGTGTTGTCTGCAGCTCCACATTTTGTAGAGGTTACTCCAGTCTCAGTGTTAGCAATGACTCTGACCATCAGGACAGGTGTCCCTTGGGCCAGGCTTTGATCACTTTTAGAAGAAAAGTGCACTGCAGTTCCCACTGACTTCAGCAGGGCTGAAGAGCACTGAGTGTTTTAAATGTCTCAACTCATGTAGTACTTGTGTAAGAGGTGGCTCCCAAGAATTGCAAAGAAGTCATTATTCTTTGGGAAAAGGAGTTTGACACAATGAAATTTTGCCTCTTATGTGCCATCAGATGTGTTTCCCTTTTACCTCCTGAGTGTGAATACGTTAGCATCAACACTGGAGGGAGAGCATACTAGAAAACCCTTGAGGGCTCTATACTCAGAGGACAAATATTGCCATGGAGGAGTGCAGTCACTGACTGCAAACAAAGGAAATTCAAAGAGAAAGCCCCTCTGAGCTAACCTTTTAAAAGTAATCCTTTCAAGATTTAGTGCTAGTTCTGTATTACTCCATTTCTTTTTTAAACATGTAAGACTGTAGTTCCAAGAAAGTTATTTTACAATAAAATACACAGGTATTTCCAGGGCTTTTAATGTGAGCTACTGCATAAACCTACAGCTCCAGCTGCTGGCAGATTTTTCTCAGGTAAAAGAACCCTAAGAAAAAACATCTTTTTTCCACATAGAAAAAATATTACATTAATAACAGTAATAACTCTTCGGAATTCTTCCTAAACCCACACATGTTTAGAGACCTTCCAATCCCCTTTTCAAGGCCAGCCTTACATTGTGTAACAAATAGATGCATGGGATATGTTACTAACATGGCACAAATCACAGGCTAGGTGGATACACTGCGTCACAATGATGAGATATATATATGTATGATTTATCTAGATATCATTAAACTCTCCTGATCTTTGTGCTTGACTGCCAAGAGATATTAGTGGATTGTAGGTTTCAAACTAAAAGATAAAACGAAGCTTCTAATTTAGATAGAACTCATTGCTTTTATTGTCTCTTGACAAAATAAAACTACAAAGAAATTCTTGTGTATGGGAAGACTGCACTCAAGCCATGTGTACAAATGATAAACCAAACCCACAATTAAATTATGGAAGTTGTTAAAGATAACAAGGGAAGTGACAAGGAGTAAAACACCTTCCTTGAGGAATAAATCAGCATATAATATAGCAGGATCTTGTTTTTAGGCCAGGTTCTGGAGTATACTACTGAGTACACAGTGACTGCCTAGTGGATCTGACAACATGAAAGATAAGGATTTTTCTCTTTTCTTTTTTTTTTCCCCTAAAGGAATTAGTATGACTGTTTTCATAAAACTTTACTATAAACTTAAGCAAAGTCATAGGAGAGATGTTGTAAGCAACTCAAAATGTATCTGATCAGCAGAGGTGCAAGTTCAAGGGTCGTATTTGGGAGACTTAGCCTTTCTCTTTACACTGAACTTTCCTGAGCCTTTAGTACTATAAAATCCCCATGAAACCTGCTGATGAAACAGTGTCTCTAGAAACTCACCCATAAAAGAAAAACCTTAACCCTGCTCCCCAAAAACCAATCAAACAACCAAAACACCCATCCTGCCCCCCTGAGATAATGCTCCTTCTTCAGGCTGTGGTTTCATATTATCTGTCTGCTGTGAGTGCTCATTGATCCAGAAAAGAAACTGCAGTTGTTTTCCTCTCAGATTTGTTTTTAGCTAGCAGCAGCTGTGTCTAGACCTCTGCAGAAGCACAACCTGGGGCAGCCAGGATTGTAGGACTCCTCTGTGAGGTCAAGGAACTCACACCCTTCTGATGACTCGCATGACAGTCAGGATAATGAGATCTAATGAAATTTCCTTTTCTTTCTGATTTTGTGGAGTATTAATCCCACAATTTTCAAATATTAGCCAGATTAAAATATGTAATTAAGGACCATAAATTTAGCTTGAAAGATCAGGAAATATCAGAATTACCTCTGCTTGAGTAAGGTTCTTTTAACCCTATCAGGCATTTGTGGTATGAGTTGGTTTTTAATTACGTGATCACATGCTATTTTTCAACAGTAACCCTACCTCATTTAGTTAATAGGTCATCTCTGTTCCAAGAATGGCCCCAGCTTGTGTAGTTAAAGATGCTCACAGCTTACATGTGGAACCACAGTTCCTCATACCTTAGTCCTCCACATGTAAATTAGGTATAATAATAGAATGCTGTCTCACTGGTATGTTGTGAAAATAACTTAATTGGTGTTTGTGCATCACTTGGTGACTACAGCAGGCTACAGGAAAGCCCAGGAGGAAAATAATAATTTTGTATCTAGAGAAAACCTTGAGTCACATGCATTATACAGGGTGTGGGACACATTTTGGACAATGACTAACAAACAAGATGTGGAAAGAGAACATATCAGCAGTGGCATCAGATATCACATGTTAGCTGCACTTGATTTTAGCAGGTTAAGTGCATCCTGGACCATCTGTTTGAAAGGTAAAGGAGAGGCAGGAGCAGAAGCACAAGAACTAACACAGTTCAGTCTGCACACTGAAGAGGATGCTTACTGATGGGAAAGAGTACGTGGCCAGGGAAATAGAAACTGCAGCATAATCCAAGGGATATATCCAGGATACATTACTTTGCTATTCTCTAGCTTCTGAGTGCTAGAGCTTATAACCTAACCGCACTCCTCTGAACATAGATATCTATCTTTTAATGTATCTGCTTAGATTCCAGCTACGCAAAGAAACATCCTAACTGCTCTAGATTCTTCTCTGGCAGTCCTTAAACAAACGTATGAAACAAAGAATTCATTCCACCCATAACCAACAACATTTGTAGCATCAAGATCTGTATCATGATCCATCCCTGCTAACGGAAACCTATCTGGTCTTGCAGCAGTCCTGGTAGTTTCTCAGCTAAGTCTTTAGTCAATCATGCTGATGAGATGGCTGATGAAAGAAGGCCTCTGTGAAGATGAAAAGCCCTACAAAAGATTAGGCTGTCAAACTGAGACATCTTTGTGATCATAACTGACAGGATGGTTTCAGATGAGTCTCATTTTTAGGGAGTTCAGGACTGTGGAAGACAAAACAAATCCCTAAAAACCCATTTATTTTTTTTCTTCAGAAAGCCAGAGGCAAAGCCAAGTTCTGTATCAAAAAAAGTACCCTAAAATGCTCATAACAAAATATGACAAGAAGAGCAGCTAAATTTTTTACCACTTTTAGGTATCAGTTTGCATATCAGTTGGAAAGAAAACCTAGCCCAACAGTCCAAGTGCAGTTCTATGGAAAAAAAAATCACAGTTCTCAATCTAGAAATGTAAAGTATATATAAAATTACAGCAGTAAAATCTATATTGTAAGGAAACTGACCAAACCTTAATGGTAGTTTGGTTAAGGGAGCATACTTCTGCAGTTGGAAATTAGAACAAAGAAAAATCACTGCAAATATCAACAACTTTATGGAAAAAGTAGGGTCATTGGCTCAAAACAAGCTGAAGGAGAGAGGGTAAAGCCTCAATATGTTTAAAAGCATTTCCAATTTCATCTTAGTTTTCTCTGTGTTTTAACCCTTATTTAAATACATTTAATCCTATTAATACTTAAAATGTCTAAGATGGCTATCTAAAAGGTAGGAACCTTATTTCATCCCTTCATTGTATTCTTATCCAAATCTATAGTGAATTCTATGCTCTGCATATTTCTTTCACAGAATCACAGCTAAAAAAGCTACTTAGAAATTAAAGACTTAGACGACCTTTGCTGCCTGCAAAGGTGTTTTGATAATTATTTGTAGCAATTCTGTCATGCCATGAGCATCAGTTATGATACTGCAAGTGGCTGGAGTAGATTTAGGGTACAGTATTTTCTTGTAATCAGTACCAGAGCCTACATCAACTCCATCAAGCTCATTTGTTGTCAAAGGAGCAAATTCTATATTTCACAACTCTGTATGACTGCAAGAATGATCAACTCCCCCTTGACCCTGAACTTGTGCAGGATCTGCTGTGCTAGCTGGATCCCTACAAATCTATAGGGCCTGATGAGATTCATCCAAGAATCCTCAAAGAGCTGGCTAATGTCATCACAAAACTTGTCCTGAAGGTTTTTGAGAACTGTCTTGGGAATCTGGAGAGGTCTCAGCTACTGGAAAGTGGTTGTTCTGACTTTCAAGAAAGGCAAGAAGGATGGGCCTGGAAACTACAGGCCTGTCAGTGTCACTTTAGTGCCTGGTAAAAGCACAGAAAAAAATTATTCTGAGAAATATTGAAAAGCACCTTGAGGACAACACAGCCATCAGTCACAGCCAACGTGGATTCATGAGTGGAAAGTCCTGCTTGTCAAACCTGATTTCCTTCTAAGACACAGTAACCCACCTGGCTGACCAAGGGAAGGCAGTAGATGTAATCCTTTTGGACTTCAGCAAAGCTTTGAAAACTGTCTCTCACAGCCTCTTTCTGGACTCAGTGATCCTGATGGGCCCCTTCCAAGTCAGCCTTTTCTATGATTCTATGATCCTGCATGAAAGGAATCACTTAGCAGTAACTGGAATGAAATGTCTCAAAAGCTCACCCAAAGCAGGGAGGTTGGCCTGGCTTTCCACACAGCTGGTTATGAAGCAGCCTTAGGTTGTTAGCTCTTCTGGGTGTATCAAATGTGTTTCTATATCTTTCCTGACAATTTGTGAGTGTTTCTTCTTTTCAACAGTAGAAAGATTAATAGAAGGGAGCATTTGTAATATGATACAGTGATCCTCTACCTCTGATAATATTTTGCTCTCTGTTGCTGAAAGGATTGTTTTGAAAGAGAATTTTGGGGAGTAGAAGTGATATTCTCCAAAACCACCAGATGCAAGAAATGCTTTTTAAAAATATAATGGGAAAAAATATTAAGACATCTCCCCCCTCATTTAGCAATATAAGCAAAACTTTATAACTTTTTTTAATATGTTGCTATTCTCTGAAAATATTTTAAGAAAATATTCTAGTGAAGATTTCCCAAAAGCAAAACATTTAATTGATAACTACAGAAATATTTTGCAGATGTACTCATAAAGTTTCTATTTCTGCTTGAGTGAAATTGAGTGAAAAAAATCATAGGGTTTGTTTGTTTAAAAATAATTTTCCTCATGCAACAATTGAGTAATATCATTCCTCCATTTCTATCAAAAAGTTAATGAATATACTGGGATAGAGTGTTGACACAGAGCTAAGAAACATTGTTTAAAACCCTACCACCTCCTGCAAGTCAAACAAACAACCCAAAGCTGATGGGAACACTGTTAAAAGAGCAAACCAAAATAAAAATAAGTATTTTCAGTTAGCCCAGATTTTCTTTTGTCCTGAATTCTTTTAAAACAATTTTTTAAAAATAAATGAAATAACCAAAATTAAATGCAGAAACTACAAGTGAAATGTTTCAGCTTCTTCTCACAATAACCCACTACTTCTTACATCTGCTGTAGTCCCAAATCTGTGAATAATCATTTCAATCAATCCAAATACATATTTCTGGAGGTGGTTTTTTTTTTTTTTTTTGTTTTTTTTTTTTGGGTTTTTTTTTTTTTTTTTTTTTTTTTTTTTTGTTGGTTCGTTGGTTTTCTTAAAAATAAATTAAATTAAATATTTGTAACAAAGCATAGTTTCAAACAATGCTCCCATGCACAGATGACTGTTGAATTCTTCCCCAGTTGTGTGATCAGTGAGGATCCAGGCTGTGCGTGTTGGCCCCCTGCATTCATGGTTCCAAAATAAGTGAAGCAGCAAGTCTCTGCTCCAGAACTGTGTTGACAGCACGTGCTGCAAGAGGATCTGTTTTGATGTGTGAGACCTGAGGGGTTCAAAAGGCCCAGCAGCTGTCAGAAATGCAGGAAGAGGAAAAAGGGAACCCAGTAAAAGACTTGGCATGAGATGAAGGACACCATAATGTATTTTTCAGGGGAATTTTCATCTGCTGACTATGGAAGGGGATTTTGCTACAGTGGTTTCTCATTTTGAGGAACTTGTCCCACAGGAATGGGTAAAGAGCATTGCACTGGCTGTTCAGTACAATAGCAAAGACCCTGCTCCTGTGTAGCTGTGGTAGGATCTGCCAAGCTGGAGAACACTGAGTAACAGTCTGTAAAGATAATGGAGAGCACAGATGAGCCCTATGGTCCCATTGCAGCTTTCCATTCCTTGCACCAGGGTGCTCACCAGACAGCACACCCCTTTTGCAGAGAGCCAAGACTGAACTTATTTTGCTCTTTCAGCTGGCATGGACACACTTCCTTGGAATAATTTAAGCTACTGAATACCAAGTGCATCACCTGGCTGAATATTTCATTATAGCCCCACCCAAGTTACACAACTCTGAATATAACCTTTTGTTCTGTAAGGAGAGCTACCACCAACTGAATTGCCTGGAGTTTCACAAGGACTCTACATTTGCATAGTTTTCTCCATAATTCCTCCTGCACAATCAGGAACTCTATTCTTGTCACAGTAAATATGGCAATGCTTTTGTTCCATCAAACCCTGTTCCAGGCTAAACAAATCAATATACAGTATTTAATAATTTTGGAAAGTGTGAGAATTTTGACTTGCCTTTATGGTGTTGAAATCAATGTAACACAGATATAACTGTTCCTTAAAATCATCTTTATTTTTTGTAGTCTAATTACAAGTTTGTCCTGCATCAACAGGAATTTGTAAAGGAAAAACTGACTTTTTTCTTCATTTTGGAGAACCATTGCTATTGTCCCCAGATGAAAATGAGTTTCTCCAGGGAATTAATTATCAAAATAATCTTCAATATCCTTCCTTGATTCACTTGTACTGCACAACTCTTACAGAGAAATGTCTGCTGATTTGAATGTATTGTTTTATTGCTTGTTCAGCCAAGAGTTTGAGGCAATTCTAAAGTATAGATGATGTCTTTATTTTGGTAACAAAGTACAATAATGCTTTGTCTGCAAATACAGAAGTAGGAAAAGTGAGGGAGGAGTTTTGGGTGGTGGGTGGTGTGGTGGTGATAGGCACTGAAAGGAATAATACCATAAAGGGTTGAGACTGGTAAAGCTCTCTGAACTACATGGCATAATGTAAAAATTGTGCAATGGTAAAGAAATACTAAAATATTAATGAAGAATTTCTGAAAGCCACCAATCTTTATATGCTATTGCTTTTTTGGACATAGTTACTGCTTTTGTTTTGATACCAGAATGGAAGTCAAGGGGGCTGTAGAGAGTGACTTAAGCATCCTTTTTGTTTTCAATTAAATATTTTGTCTATGAGAAATCAAGATTTTAATACATGGTGTTTCAAATAAAAATGTAATAATGTTGGAATATGGAAAAGGAAATATCTTGGAGAAACAAAACAAAAAGTCATCTACTCTGTTATGCTCTTTCTCTCAGTAGTTAACACTGGATATTTTACNATCTGAAGAAAAAAATCACTTGCATTAGATAAAAAAAAAATTTTAAAAAAAAAAAAAAAAAAAAAAAAAAAAAAAAAAAAAAAAAGAGAGAAAGAGAAAAAAGCAACTTCTGCCAACACATAAATAGACTAATAATCTCTTCATTTTTATACTATAGGGTTTTTTTTTAAATCCAATGATTTAGGTCAACATGATGTAGACAATGATATGAGTAAGATGAAAATAGATTTGAATCTGTTGTTTGATATCCCGAGTCAAGAAATGTGATAGAACTACTTGTGAGTCAGAAGTTGTGTAAGCGAGCAAAATAGTTGACACATCTTTCTCCCAATTGATTATAGGAGAGGTATTTGCTGTTCTGGTAACTAGAGCACAACATTAACATACTGGGCAGCAGATTTAACACAAACAAAGGAAGTAGTTTTCTTTTGACAGATAATTAACTGATTGAACTTAGTGCCACAGAATGTTGTGGAGTCCAGAAACAGCTTAAAAAGACTTAGAAAATTTTGCTAAGAATAGATCATCAGTGGCTGTTTGATAAATAACAAAGGAAGTAGTTCCTTGAACAGCTGGCTGCTGAAAAATAGTGTTGAAAGTGGCAAAGTGTCAGATTGTACTTTCTGAGGTTTAATATCTTTAATATTGTGGCATCTACATTTGTTAATCTGTGGAAAAATAACTCTGGGCTAGATGGATTTTTGGTCTGACACAATCTTGTGAATAATTTTTGTGCTCCTGTTAAGAAATGAGAGAATACAGAGCTGTAAAATCCCGTCTGACTGGTAATATTGTTTGGCCCAAGCTTATTGAAGTTAAAAGTCTCCGAGTTATCAGCTGAAGTATTTTGTCTGCTTTCTTAGTGTTGGATTTAGGAGGATTTGATGCCTTCCTACCTCTAACAGCAGCTTGATGAGTAACAGGTAGATGCTTTTTTTATCTTTGTATCTCAGCTTCTTTCTATCTTCTGAGCAGAGAATGCTGACCTGCAATTAGAGATCTTGTTAAAAGCACCTGCAACCTCCCCACTCCTAATTTTCGTTATTACATTAGTGTTAACTGTTTGCAGTAAAGTATTTAAATTTTGGTAAAATTCATGCTTGTCTAAAAAACTATTTATTTTGAGCTTTAAACCCACCATACCTTCACAAATACTTTATTTTAGTGCCCACACTGAATTGCTGGGGTCACATCTGTAGAAACGTGGACCGCAAAGGCGCCCAGACATCTCTAGTTTCTGCAATCTGGTTAAGTTTTGCATTATGTCTAATATGTTTTCAGGTCGCTTGTGCGGGCGGTGCTGCACCATCGCGACATGACGTCACGGCGGCGGGGGGAGCCGGCGCTGTCCGTCAGCGCTGGGAAGGTCGGAGCAGCAGCACCCTCTGCTGGGACCGGCTCTGCCTCCTGCCGCACAGCAAGGAAAGCCATCGGCGGGGGCTTCCTCCTTAAAGGCGGGCGCTTTCACTTCCCTGCGTTGCTCTTCTCTGCCTGTTATAGAAACAGGGCACCCGGTGTCCTTTTCTGTCACTTCAAATAGAGCTGGAGCGCTCTGCCGAGCTGGGCTTCACAGGCTGCTGGGTTACACCGCTGCTGCGCACACAAAGGGTTTTCTGCTTTTTCTGCAGGAAGACTCAGAGGAAGAAGCAGCAAACATCAAAGAAAAAAAAAGCAGTGTAAGGCTGAATTAGAGAGTACTGCTATCTTTTTCTAGGCACCTTTTGGAAATTATATGCAAATATTTTCCCACATTAAAAGAAAGTCAAGCAGCGTAGAAATGTGTCCGAGAGGTTGTCTGCAAAATATCAAACACTTGGGATTTGCATGGAGGTTTAGCAAAATAAATATGGGCCCAGATGAAGCAGAGATAAAGCTCTTTAGAATCCTAAAGAAATTATTCAATTAAAAATGTGGATTGAAAATACACAGTAAGCCTTGCAAGTGCCATGTATTTTAGCAATTAGTTAAGGAGTGTTTTGTGATTTGCAGAGGTTAAAACAGTGAAGTGTGGTGTAACTTAGGATATCAGAAACCCAGTTCTATTGCAAGCACTCTTTGTTTCTCTTAGCATCAGAGGAAAACTCTCCCAGTCATATCCATGCTAAGAGCCCCAAGAAGGGATCAAAGATTAGTGTCACCTCAGGATTTTTTTTTACTAGTATGGTAGAGCAGTTTGTTTTGCAGGAAGAGTAAGTGTCAACCACGACAGCCAGGAGAAGGGAGGGGAAGAGGGATTCAAGATTAAAGACTTAATAATGAGTTCTCTCAGTCTTGGCAGCGCTGCTTCTCCTGTGGTGTTCAGAGGCCAGACCTGCAGCTGGAATGAGGAATGAAGATAAATGGTGTGGCTGAAGAGGAAGGTATTAAATGGAAAAGGAGTAGAAAATTGTGATGTGAAAAGTGATAGATCAATGGTTTAAAATGTCTTTTAAGCAGCCTTTTTTTTGTGAAAAAGCACCAGATATGTGATGAACTGAGATGTTGCCAAAAAACCTTTTCTCAGGGACTGAGAGAGATGCTGAATCCCCACAGCTTCCAGTGTCTTTGGTAGGACCTTTGAGTCTTTTAAATGATGCCAAGAAATTATGTTTAGACTAGGCATGAATATAATTTATTAGCACTTTAGAAAAGACAAAAAAACCCAAAGACATCACATATGCAGAATAGTGAGTCTGACATAAACAGCAGGATTTAGACAAGTGTTAAAGGAAGAAAGTCTGAGTGTTGAAAAAATTCTTCAGGGGCAAGACATGGTTTCATATTAGAACGATGCATACTATTATGTGAAGGCAAGAAAAAAATGCATCAAGAAAAGCAAGTAAAGTAGAAACACAGGTTCTAAATAAAGTTCACAAAATAGCAGAAAAAAATTACAAAAGAATTCACATTTGGGATTATTACAGCCTATCCAGAAAAAAAACCAAAAAAAACTAAACACAGCAACCTATCAACCAAAAAAAAACCCCAAAAAACCACCAAAACAAAAAACCCAAACCAAAACAACAAAGAGACCAACCAACCAAAAGACCCCAACCAACCACTCAACCAACCAGGCAACAAACAAAAATTCCTAATACATTATAAAAACTGCAAATGTTTACAGAACTTAAGTTAGTGGGGAAGAAATAGTTTACAGGATTATTTAAATAATGTTTTTAGCATTTGCGTTTTCTGAAATATCTCTTGGAGTACATTTGTTCTTCCAGTTTCTTCTGGAAAGTATTTTCAGATTGTACTAGTCTGATTTCTAAAAAAGACCTTTTGGACTGCTGCTAACATGGCTGCTGGAGTTTGATTGGAATGTTCTATCTAAATGCAGTTTCTGAAAAAAATGCATTGAAAGGAAGGAACATAAATTTCCGATTCTGATAGCTAGCTTATTCTAAACCCATTAAAAACTTTCTGCAAATTTTGATACAACACCTGGGAGAGCTGTATCTGGAATGCTTCATTTACCTTTGGAAGGACGTTCCAAGGCTGCAAAGGAGAGAACTTCAACCAGGGACACCTTTTTCATCTTGATTATGTGTTTAATAAAAAAGCCCAAAAATGTTGCAGTGTTTCATAGAATAGGTGGCTGGTTATTTATCTCCACTAAGCTACAGATCATTTATCATGAGGCATAAATTTTGTCTCTCTCTTTTTAATAAATATGAACTTCAAAGATTGAGAATTAGGCATCACTTTCAGACTCACTGTGTCTAGTGACTTGGCAGTAAAAGTTTTACCATTTCTTTCTGCTGAGTGTTTTATTTTTTCAGCAGATGGGAACAAAATGGAGCATCCTGACACAGCACTTAACTGCACAGCTCAGTAAACTGCCCCTGCTGCTGGGAGAGCTGAGACTTGCCAGAGTTTCTGTATGTCTGTGTCACCCAAGAGAGAAATGCTCTGGGTGTTTCAGGCATGATCTTTGAAACAAAGAGCCACTCTTGAAACACTCTTGAAACAATTCTCCAGCTTAGATAGCACAATGCTGTTGTCAATGGGGCTGCTGATGTAAGGGAAAGGTAAATACATTCTGGGAAGGGCAACTTTATTGGGCTAGTAGCACAATCCATAGGGTAGGTCATCTCAGAAGCTGGAAATATACAGAGATGGTAATTTAAACTGATTTGTTTATACTGAGTGCTCTGGGAGCCCCATGCCATAATATAAAGTGTCTAAGTGCCATCCACAGCCTTTCAGCAGTTGCAATGGTAAGGCCAAATGGATTCATCTAAAGCAGTTGTCATATGTCCCATCCTGCCCCCAACATTATTGCCATTTCAAAGGTTTTGCCACTTGAGCTTATTATATCTAGTTTTGCCACCATAGATTATAATCTAGTATGAAAGCTTAATATTACTGACACACGAGGCCTTCTGCTGAAAGAAGTATCAGGGACATGGAATTTTTCTCCTGGGATAGGCACATAAAAGATGGTAAGTGACAAAATAATTTATTCATTCTTGTGCTGAAGGGACATAACTCTTTGTGTCTAAAAACGTCAGGATTGTTCATCTACAGAACATAGGAAACGGCACAAGGAAGCTTTAAAAGAGACCTTCAGATGTTCTGTACAAAAGATATAAAAGGACCAAAGAGTTTGAATATCTTAAATTTACCTGTGTCAGGGAATTTTCCCTGATAGTCAAGAAACTTGTGATTCCTATATCATTGTCAGGACTCCTCCCAGCCCATACCAGCTTCTCAAGGTAAGCATCTTATGGAGATAACAGAAGCAGCATCTTATAATGTCATCGTTCAGACCACACACACTTTCATCTATGCAAATTTAAAGGAATGAGCTATCAGCAGGAAACAGAGAATAGTTAAGGTGAGTAACAAGTACGTGGAGCTTGTGTAGTATCCAGCTGATGCATGGCCAGATTCTACTAAGACTGAAATAAAAGATCATGGCCATCAATGAGCTCTTGGCCCGGGTCTTAAGAGATTTAGAGCTTGAACCTCAGTCTGTGCTGTTTGTCCATCTTGTGACATCATGAATTTTGGTCAGTTGTGAAGAAAAGAGAGTTCACATGCCTTTACCAATCCATAATTTTTTAAATTTGATTTGATGAGTGGGGATGGGAAACCCTACTTTTTGTAAAGAAAAGCTCTTATCTGAGATTATTGCCATTCTGAGCCTATGCCAAGCCTGTTAGAGTGCCATAGACACTCACCCCTTTCTTCCTCTATCTCTTTTGCTGTTTCTTGGCTAGACTCCAAAAAGAAAAAGACAGAGCAAAATGTTTTTCCAATAGCTGTGACTTGAAGGATGAAGATAATATTAATTGTCTTGAGCAGTGTCATGAGTTCCCTAAGGGAGGCTGCAGAAACTTGAGCAAGGAGCTTTGAAAGGAGACATGTGCATTGTAGCTTGTTCAGTGTGAGACAACATAACTAGGCTCCAATTACTAGCTACAGGTTAGAACCCCACTTTGCCCTAGGACAAATGCACCCCTGCCAGAGATAAAATATAATTTGTCATCCTTTGATTGTTTTAAACACTTTTAGACAGATTTGTCTGTTGCCTGTTTTCACTCCTCTGTCCTGAACAATGTGAATTGATGAAACTGATGATGGTGATGATGACAAGGTCTCTTTAAACAAAAAGTACTGTTTAACAGGTCACCCAGGAGACTTGAGTTCAAGTTCCTCCCTTTTTCAGGCTGTTGCTTACGCATTGAAAATACCCATGGCTGTTTGGTCTGCAAGATTCATTATTTTATAATTATATTTATAAAATAATATATATGTATGTATGTTTATATATGTACCTCAAAGAGCTGTGTTCTTGGTGAAACAAAAGGCAAATCTATGCTGAAAACAAACCCAAACCATTTCTTCTTCAGGAAAATTGCTGGTGTCATGGACTATTCTGATGCATACAGAATTGGGTAGTTGATTTATCTTTCAGATTCTTTCTTTATACTGCTCAGAATTCGCAGAATTCTCTCTCTGACCACCATGAAGATTTCTCCATTTCATGTTGACAACCATAGCTTTAATAAGGTTTATTTGCAAAAATTTAGTAACTTTTGGGAGGGCTGAGTTTGCTAGGCATGTAGGGAATGTTTGTCTGCTGCACAGTCCTTTATCTGTGCTGTTTTGTCTAACCAATATGCTCTCTCCTTGTGTTGTTCATGTTAGACACAGACTTTGTTCACCGTTACTGCTTACACCCATGTTGAGCAATATCTTCCCAAATCAATTATTTCTGTGGTTCATAAATATGAGATCTGATTTTATACAATCCCACTCATGTCCTAATAGTTCTAACTTTAGCTTTGCTTATCCGTGAACACAAGGAATCTGCTTTTATTTATGAAGGCTTTGGATTTAGTTCCATTATTGCTTGTAACTTCTCAGCTGCCTCATAAAAGAGATAACACAAAAAAGCTAGACCTGCTTGCTAGTTAGACCCACACTTGCTCATCTGTGTATAGCCTCTGACACTTCCTTTTTTTCTCTCAGTTAGAGGAAGCTGCTTACTCTGGATTATTTTAAGTGCTTCTCAGTCTTGCCTTTTGCTGCTCTGCTGGTCTGATTTGCCTGGGTGGCAGACCCTAACCCTGCAGTCAGCTCAGGGCTGTGCCTCTGCTGGCCCTGGGAAGATTCAACAGAGTGGCCAAACATCACCACTGATGCATTGTTTCATTTTACCAATCATCTTTATTTGTTTATAAAGGTAACACTGTGGTCCTGAATGAGAACCAAGGGAAGATTCTCACTAGAGGAATGATACCTTATTTACAATGCAGTAACATTATCGTGTTGCTGAATTATTTTGGTTCTATTGCAGCACTGGTAGATATCCTGTTACCTGAGCAGAGTGTATTAAAATAGTATACTTTTCAAAATTTGTCTTTTGTTTCCATCTGTCACCTAACTATCCTTCAGAAAACCTGCCTAATGCACAAGCAGTGTATTGAAAAGCGCTAATTTACTGTCATCATGCAGTTCTTCTCCTTAAACATTTTCCGGTGTTTAGCTCTGTTTCAGAGACCAGAACAATGAATTTGTTAGATTCCATTGGTTTGTTTGGGCGTTTTGTTTGTTTGGGTTTTGTTTGTTTGTGTTTTGTATGTTTGTTTTTGGTGATTGTTTGTTTGCTTTATATATTTTTTTGTTGTTGTGGNTTTTTTTTTTTTTTTTTTTTTTTTTTTTTTTTTTAATTTTTTTTTACTTAGCTTGGCTCTCTTGGCTTGGTTTAGAAAAGCCTTTATTTCAAAATACCATCTCATGGGGTGGAGCTTACTTTAGTTAGATGCAGATATCTTGCATATAGACTGAGCAACTCACCCAAGACTCCTTTAATCTCTCTTTAAGAAAAATGCACTTCCAGGGTGCTCCTTGTCTTATCTCATCTGAACACGCGTTTAAAACAGCTTAGAGAAATTGCACACTTAAAGTGATATTTCTCCAATGCTGATATGGGAGATGAAATTAGGTAGAATAAGATTTGCTCATGATGTCACACCTTGAATCTATTAGAGTAACTCCTGACTTTCTTTTAAGCAAAATCTTGTCCTTCACTGACTGCTGTAGTAGTGAATAGTCTCTTGGGCCGTGTGCATCTTGTGATTAGATTAACCAGGGAACATTTATTATTTTAATGTCTTCAGAAACCTGCACTGTGCAATACTTCATTAGATTTTGTGAGGTCTTCCACAGGCAGTGCAAAAAGGGGGAGGGGTTGCATTTTGTCAGACAGCATCTGTAGAGCCAAAGATCTGTATGGTGTACTTAAGTGTCTGCTCTCAAGTGTAATTAAGAGCAATGGCTCTTACAGACATCACAGCCAAAGGTGGCCTGGTGGCACTGCAACTCCAAAAGCAGTCCTTGGTAATGCCTTTTGAATGCATAAACACAATCCATTTATCATGGCTGTCCTCAGAAGTGTTGTCACATTTTAGGTTTGCATTACTGCTGCTCTTAAGCTGCTTTTACTCATTTCCAGTTCAGCACCTCCATAAAGTTGCAGTACTTCAGAACTGATGTGTTGCATCTGAGCAACTTGTCTCTTTCAAAACCCTATCCTTGGATGTCTCTACATTGACCACTATTATTCTACAGGTATTATGAAGTAAATAATATCAGAAATAGACTTCTTATAAAAGAAGTTTGTTTGTTTTTACTTTTGTTTGTGTGTGTATTAGAGACATATCTGTGGGTTTTTTGGTTAGTTGGGTTTTTTTTAAAGACCATTCAGCCTTCTTATGCCCCTTCAAAGTTCTAATTATTCATATTTTCTTCTTAGTTTTAGTTTTATACAGGAGGCATGTGGTAAGTGAAACTTGTGGATCCTCTGCCTGGATAGATATTATTCTACAGGTGTGACAGGATATCTTTACCCTTTGGCAAAGAAAAACAGTTAACTCTTTGATGTACTAGTACAGCCTTTCACTGGGGCTGCTGCATGCATACCTTATAGAAAGCCTGAGTGTTCTGTTATAGCTGGAAGGTCATACAGTAATCTCTATCAATTTATACTTTAACATATGAAACTTAGCTTTTTCTTACCCTCTTCTATAGAAAAGATACAGATACATATCTGAAAAAGTAGATATTATCTCTTTTTTAGGAACAAAGAAAGTAAGAGAGAGAAAACTGATGGACATTATTTAAGACTAGTGAAGGAGGGATGAGGGGTAGAGCAGAATTCTGAGTCTTGGTCCAGTGGCTTATCTGTTGGACCTTGATGCCTCCACGATATTAATTAAAATTTATAAGGTGTTAATGCTCACTCATGACAGAAGAAAATATCACAGCTTAAAATCCATTGTGTTCAAAATCACCACCAAGGTAATTCTGAAGAGATCATAAAAGGGTCGATAGGGTGTTTTAAGCTTGTTTGCCTCATCATAAAAAGTATGAGTGAATTTATTTATCTATTTATTTATTACTGGAATAATTATTGTGTTGAAAGAAATGATCTCTCTCTTTCATTTTTACTTCCTGCTCTTTTTAGAGTAGTTGTTTAACTTCAGCAGTGATAGACAGATTATTGCCTGTCAGTTTTTGTTTAGGTTACACAGACTGCATTGTGTTTTGCTCAGCTATCCTAACCTCACAGCTGGTAACAGATCATACCTTAGATGCATTATTGCAAACACTCAGTTCCTCTAAGTCTTCTCAAGAGTAGATAATTTGTCTTTGTTGACAAACCAGCCCAGCAATACGAGTTATGCCCCTATGGTTCTCTCCTGTCAGGTAGGGAATAAAGTTATCTGGTATCCATCCAGTGATTTTCTCTGTGGCAGGATATCTAGCCCCTGCTCCTCTCTACCACAGACAGTTGGTGCATAAAGAGATAACCCAGGGGCTACAAGGCCCAGCAAGGAGTCATCTCTGATGCCAAAGGGGCTCAGGCCTTGGCCAAGAATCCAGAGAGCAGATGTGGGAAGAGATAAAGGAAATATTCTTGATTGTGAGTCAATGTTTTACAAATTATAAAAGACACATGGGAATAGAAGCCTTCTACATACACAGCCTGAAAGTGTGGGAGACTTCTCCTCTGAGCCTGGACACAGGTTCTGTGGTTACTTCTCTGGGGATTGAGGGAAAGGATCTCGATGTGTGCTGCACTAACAATTGGATGGTAACATTGAATCCTAAGTGATATTAATTCTTCACTAGCTGTGACATTAACAGGTACCTTTAACCTTGCACTTAATATACCTACTAGAAGTTTCTCTTTTCTTTTTATCTTTATTCCTGTGCAGTATTAGTTTATGTCTGTTAGTTTTCAGTCTATCAAATAAATAATTCATTCTATAATAGACCGAATCAGCCATTATTAAAGAACTTGTGAATGAGTGCGGGTTTTGGGTTCTGGCTGCCTCAATAAAGCTACTGCCTGCTGGCAGAGGCCTGGGCAAAAGGCAAGGGTTTATCTAACCCCCACATCCCCACACCCACATGTAACACCAGGGCACATATTTGTTCAAGCAGGGTTTTACCTGATGAGCAGATTCATGCTATCTTTCTATTCCCACAATACAGGACAAGCAGGCTAACTAGGAAGCCTGACTCAGCAGGTGCAAAGACATTATTCATTATGGCAAAGAGGAGGAAGAGAAATACCACAAAATATGTTATACAGAAATACAGAATAATGATGAAATATAAAAATAATAACTACTATGGTTTTGAAAGTACCACTGAATGACCTACCTACGCCAGATGGTAGAATCAGCTCCTTACACAGAGGGGTAGGTAAGCCCTAGGCAGTGATGAACACAATATATATATGTATAGAATGACTACTAAAATTCTTGCATCAGGTTTGTAAAAATACGAGATATAAAATAAGAGGAAGAGATCAATTCTATGCAGAAAGTTTATTTCTGTAACTATAGAGATAATAAATGAATGGATAGAATATTAGTTAGATTATAATATGCTCACACAACTGCTAATGAAGTAAATTTGAATATTATGCCGTTGTGCTTCATCTCTACCTGAGACTGTCACTAGGGTAAGTTAATTTTACTGTGTGAAGCTAGTTTTAGGGACTTTCTAATGTGAAGTACTCTCTGAAGAATGTTTGGATAAATTGAGTGCATATGAATACATCTTCCTCAATGGCAGGACAAAGTGAATTATTGTTGGTGAAAAAAAAAGGTAGAGACTGTTACCAGGTTCAGTGTCACAGGAGATTTCTGTGCTGGCAAGGGAACTGCTTGCATCAGAGTTACATCCAAAGTGAAAAACCTCTCAACTTTGAAATAGCTTAGCAGAAGCCAAGGTGAGGGCGGTACAAAGCACTGAGTGCATGGGAGAGACACAAGCATTTGTTTCACATAAAGCACCTGCTTATGTACCCAGAGGGCAGATGGAGGCTGTAACAACTCTTCTTCCCAACTTCCAGAAGCAGCAAGAGCAGTTCCGTGACTCCCTGCATTGCAAGGTTCACCTTTTAAGTTTGTACTCCTTTTGTGCAATGTGCTGATGTCTTAATGAAGGAATTAAAGACAATGAGACACCTCTGCATGGCTCACTGGAAGTCTGGATCAAAATATCTTTCTCTTTCTTCTTGGATTCTTGGATGCAGGGGAGCTGCATACTGAATACTCCTTCACAGCATGATAGAAAAATACTGCAGTGAAGCAGTGGATCAGAGATTATTATTTTCAAATTACTATTTTTAGCAAAAAAAGGCAGAAATTTGAGACATCTGGGAGGGAGATAACCACAGCTGAATTAGATGGAAGTGCTCAGGAGTGTGCTAATTTAATTAATTGCATAATGAGTAAGCCAGTAAGGGTCAGACTTCACCAACTATGAAGTCTTTACCATTTATTACTTGCTGTACACTGACCATTGCCTCCACAATGATGATATCTCTTCAGTAAGAAATGTGCAGCCATTTCTGATCTACTCTTCTGCCCCATCCCATTTTTCTGTTTTAAGGGAATACAGTGATAATTTGAGGGAATTAGGTATACTGATTATTTTATTGCTGCTGCTGATTTTACTGTCAAAAGTGAATGGTATTCTCTTTTTTCAGAGTTACAACTTCTAGTTAAAATTAAAGCCAATAATTATCATTACTCTTTGCCAGCTACCACAGGCTGTTATAATAAAGAAACAAAGGAAACTCCCAATCAAAAAAGTGGCCTTCATATATAAGACATGGGAACTTAATAATCTTTTCACTCTGAATTATCAAATGATAAAATAATTATTATGATAAAATAATGAAGAGAAGATAATTTTCTGGTACTCAATCCAAGGTCCTCAGGGTGTATCTGCACTGAAGCACAGGTGAAGGAAAAATACTTTCTGCCTCTGGAAAGAGATAGAGACTCTCGAGGAATAGGAGAGTAGGAAGGAAAAAGAGTCAAAGGAAGTAAGGAAGAGGAAGAGAAGTCACAGACAGAGTATGAAAGGAAAGATCTGTAATTTCAAATGAAAGAATTTGCAAGAGACTGTATAATTTATGTTATATGGACATAAATGTTTATGGTCCAGCTAATGCTAAAATGAGAGGGAAATGCACATGGTACTATGACAGTGTACTTGATGGCTATGTTTTTTAAGGTGGGCTTCCTTAGAAAAAAGCATATTTTACCCTGATAAAGAAAAATCCATTTAGAAAATTTGAACATGGTGTTTTGCAATACTACAATTTTGAAAAAACAGGGACCAGCAGAATTTTTTCATTCTTTTAATGTGTTTGAATTCTTTTTGTTATTACATATACTAAGAATTCTGCCTTAGGAATTTTTCTTGTTATCTTGCAAAGTTTTTATAAAGAATAATTTGTGCTCACTTTTTAGTTTAAGCAGGTTTGCAATTATAAGGTGACATATGAATTTCGGACTTGGGGATTAGTTTGTGAAGTAATGAGGTGAAGGGTCATAATTTGATAATGTTGCATTGCAGTCTTTCCTGAAAATAGGCGAAGACCTGCAAATGTAACCCTGTCCACCAGAGGTCATCAAATACTAAGAAATCTCTTTTAAATTAAAAGACCATCTGCTTCAAACTGAAAAATAGCCCTCGAAATCTTTCAGGGGTTTTTTTTTGTTTGATTTTTTTCCCCCCCTCAGTTTCTGCAAATTTATTGTTACAAACACCAAATGTGCCCGATAATATCTCAAGGCTGGAACTAAGCCGGGCAAAGCTGCTCCTTTTCTTGATGATATCCTGTGATCAAGTGACCCAGCTCCACATGCTGAAAAGCTGCAGCTCCGTCTCTTAGATCTTCCTTGAGCGTGTGATAATACGAGGAGATTTGATTCATATAGGAGTTCCTTGCTCTGTCTGATCAGATCATTTTCAGGAAATACTGTTCCCTGCAGGAGGCCCGTGATGTGTCTGATTTAAGGCGAGGCTGTCAGCTGCACACAGGTGTGCACTCCCGTGGGTTCAGCTCTCACACAGAGCACAGCTGGCACTGACAGGGAACCCAGGGAGCCCCTTCTCACCCGCAGAAACTCTGATCATACTGAGAGGAGCTGCAAGCCATAAGGGGCTTTATTGAACTTTATTTTTACAACAGCTACCTTCTGTTTCCAAACCAATAAAACCGGGGTTGTGAAGAGACCTGTCAAACAGTTCTCTCTCTGTCTTTTATGGTTGCCTTTCCTCTATAGGAGAGAAAATTGCAGTAAGCAATAATGAGAAACCAGAATTTAGGTGACTAGTTTTTTTGTGGTTTCAGTGGTGTTCAAACAAAAATGTGTGACTCTCATTTTCATACCTTCTTCATAAATAGAAGCTACAATAATATTATCAGGGCAATTTTTAGGTACATTTTTTTCTCAAATATCTCACTTTCTAAAGTGTTCTAACACATTTTTCTCATGACAAACACATTTGTATTTGTGAAAGATCTTATATGGGACAAAAACGTTGATTATTCAGGCTAGAGACTAGGAAAACTGAAAGCAAACTTGTTAGATTTCTTTCTTAATCTTACATTTACATTTTAAATTTTTAGTATTTAGGCTCTGAACTATCTACTTAGGCCATATTTAAGAGTATAAGACAAAGAAGCAATGTGTATTTCAGTAAGAACTTCAGGGCCTCAGAAAGAAGAAAATAAAAAATTCAAAAGATTTCTTATTTTTATTTTTTGATGGATTAGAATAATGAAAGAAAATACAAATCAATTACAAAAGCACTTGGAAATCAATAGGAGGTGGGTCATAAAAGTATCCCTCTATCCAAGTAAGGTGCCAAGAAATTAAAAATGCATAAATTCTTTCATGGATCCAGGAGAGAAAAGGAAGGAAATATCTCCTGAGAAGCAAGAGAATAAGAACCTTAATGAACTGAATCCAGCCTTTGGATCTCACTTTAACTGAAACATATGGTAAAACTTTGGATGTGGAAATGGTCCAGTTTGTTCATTTGCCCTATTAGATTACTCCAAAAGAGAGTAGAATTGTATGCTTATATAACTAAATAGATACAGAGACGAATCTTAAATTTAAAACTGAAATATTAAATAGGAATGTTTTAATTCATATATGATGCAAAAGGCTACAGCAATCACTTTCTAATTTCTGCACTGTCAAGATGGCAATGGTAAGGAGTTTTGTCAACTATTATCCCTTTTTGCAGTGACAGATGGTGACAGCTAGAACTGTAAGGAATGCCTAAACGGCATAGCACAAACCTATACGAGTAACAGAGTCAAATTTCAAAGCTTCATTGGTCTCCTCTGATCTGATAAATCTTGGCACACATAGGGAAAGCTGACCTTTTTATGTCTGATCAGCTCTCTCCCAGGGATGCCAAACATTAGTTGTCTTCTAGATGTTTATCTAAGTCTCAAAAATCTGGTGTAAAGCATAAATGCTGAAGACTTTTGAAGATATGAAAGAAACTGCAGAAGTGTCTTGGTTTGGGGTGAGGGATGAAGGGACGAGGGAAAAAAAAAAGAAAAAGAAAGGAAATTTTAAGTTCCAGTTTGTCATCTTCACTTTTGAATCAATAGAATCAAAGTCCTGAAGGAGATGAAATTAAATTAGATGCTTGAAAACTGACCTGTGGGTACCATCTGAAGAGCATGAGAACAATTATGCCTCAGGACCATTCTGCTGACCTGCTTGATTAATGAAACTGTAAAAATATCATGGAGAGGGAAGTCTACCAGCCACTCCAAAAGACAAAGCCATTTGGTAGCTGGAAAGAATATGTAAGTTCAAGTATTTTAAAGTTTAATTTATAAGTCAACAGCTTTGATTCTTTTCTGAAGCACTTTTTGCTCTCATTTACAGTGCTAAAGCATCCAAACCCCCCTGAATGATTTTGTTGTTCTGCCTTATTTATTGTTATATTCAGTCAGATATAATTTTCCAGCAGGTGCCAAATTGCCTCTTACCTCTTGTCCTTCCACTACACACCTCAAGTAATAAATGAATATTTAGGCCACTGGAATATCTAGATTGTGAAGCTGTGATTCAAATAAGAGTCAGAGTTGACAGCAGGCCTGGTGCAGTGATACTTAGTCTTAAATGTCTTTGGGTCAATTAAATTTTACATGAGAGGCTTAATATCTCATTTTTAAAAATTTTTTTTGAAATTCTTTTTTTATTTTTATTTTTCTCTTTCCTTTTTTTTTAATTTATTTTCTTTCTTTTGTTTTAGCTGCAAGTGTTTAAAAAGATTTGTAGATAATCCTAAAAAATTGCAAAAGTGCAGCAGTATACATTTTTATTAATATTAAATTGTTTTATCTACTAATTTTCTGCTGCTACCTGTATATTTGTTATTTATTTTTAAAGTATATGAATAAATTTCACTTAAAATATATCTCTTTTTAAACAGGGATAATTTTCTCTTTTTAAGTATGCAATCACTATTTCTATTTTTTTTTTTTGGTGAATTATTCTGCACATTAAAGAAAAGCTGATTTCATTTTTAATTGTTTCTACTGGATCATAGCTTGATTGTTGCTAAGATTGAAGGGATGGCTGAGGCTGGAAGGCACTTCTGGAGGTCCCTGCTCCCACTCCCTGCTCAGAGCAGGGTCTGCTGGGGTAGGTTGCTCAGGGCTGTCTCCAGATGGGATTTGACTTCAGTCACAAAATTGGAGACTCCACAATCTCCCAGCTCAACCTCTGACCACTCTTTACATAATTGAGTCTTTCTACTATTTAAAAGGCACTTCTCTTACTTCTGTTTGTGCCTACTCTCTCTAGTAAAAGCATGCTTTTATTATTTACTGTTATATATATAAACTGAAATAATAACAAGTTCTTTGAATACATAGATTTAGATTATTTTTCTTCCTTTCAATAAACCAGTTAAGAAGCTGATACTTATTGGAAAAACACATAACATGGCCTGATTTCTGTAAATTGGTCCCCAAGTTACTTTCCTTGTTAATAAGGCAATTTTAATTTCTTGAAGAGGTTTAAAAACGTTCCTGAGTATTTTTCTGTATGTTCTTTTGTAGTAGGTTACACTACCTACAGTAACCAAATGAAAAGAAGTTGAGCAATCTCCTGCACAAGACTGAAAGGCTGCAAATTGGTCCTGAGTCCTGGGCTATAGGGAATTAGCACTGGCTATTTCAGAGAGCTGTATATAAATGATAAAAAATTTAAAAATAATAAATCTACATGACCACTTTTTTTAGGACATTCACCAGTACAGAAACATATATGTCCAATATGTTTATTTTTTCCTAGGGATAAATCAGATTGTCAGTAAAAATCTCCTTGAATTTAAAACAACAATATATATATTTATCTGATTTTCAAAGCTGAAGTCCCTTGATGTATCAGCTTCTCCTGCACTGCCAAAAGGAAACTTAGCTAGAATATTGGAGGACTCAGATATGGAGCTTTTTCTTACTTTTTTTATAGGTTATTTCTTACACTGAAAAAAAAAGAATATTTCCAAGAAAAGTATGGAGAAAGAAAAAAAAAACTCATTATGCAAATTCAGCATACTTCTTTACAGAAGAATTTTGCATCTGTACAAACGAAACTGATTTTTTGATGTTCAGTATTCAGCTAAATTTGAAGGAAAAGCTATAAACCAGTGCAGATTATAAAAAAAAATCCTTAAGTATTCCAAATCTAAAAAACATTAGTTCAAGATATATTTCAAATGTATAGTTTCTTATTTTAGACAAGATCCACTGATTACTCATCTTCCCCTCTTGCAAACTAACAGTCATATTGCAAAAAATCATTGACGTCAGTGAAATTAGTTTTCTCAGCAAAACCTAACTTCTGCAGTTTTTTGGGTTGAGCTAATAGAAATGATTTTGCTGGGACTAGCTAGTAGTGCTCTGAGTTATCCCAGTTGTAGTCCTCTCTTTCATGTTAACATATGGCCTCGTTCCACATCATGAGCCAAAATATGCATTTGCCAGGTCTGTACAAAGTTTATGTATAATTTATTCCAAAGGCAGACAAAGTTTGTAAGTCCAAGTTTTATTGAGACTGAATGTTTCCTCTTTAATCCAGAACCTAAAAATCACATTTAATTTTAAATTCAGCATTTCCTTCATTCAGGATGTATTCTTAACTTGTATGTTTAGAGGAGGAAGTGGTGTAAAGAGAGGTGGAGGTAAAGCCCCATGGCTCCCTGTTATTGTGTTGAGAAACACTGAACACAGACCTTGGGGCAAGCAATAAAAATTGAAGCTAACTTTGTTTATACACTGCATTATATTTAGAAGGTAATTCTCTGATGTGGTGCCAGAACAGACTTGGGAAAAAGTCTTTAATGCACAGCAAGGGTTAGCTGTCTAATGAGGTATGAGACAATTATATTAATCAACTATGTCTTTTCTTACTGTTTTTTCTTACTCTCTCAGGGTAAAGAGCTGCACATTGGTTGTACCTCATTTTTATTGGGTCTGCCTAACTTAACTGCAAGTTAGAGTTCAGGAAGCTCCTAGAGACATCTGTCTGATATTTGTCTTGCTACAGCTGCTGATTAATTTATCTGTGTGGAGCAAAACATTTATCACTTGTACATGTCTTGCTTCCTTTCCTTTTTCTTTCCTAGGTTAAGACAGTTGCAGTTATTTTTCTTCTGCAGACATTTAAAATTTGAAACCATCTGGACATCTTGTTTTTCCTGTATATATATCTATATCTTCTTACACTGTTAATAGGCATCCAAAATTATTGGCTTGTAATGGGTTTGCACGGCCAGGTTTCAAGAGCAGGGAGGACCGTGGGGTGGCTTCTGTGAGAGACTGCCAGGAGCTCTCCCCATGTCCAACAGAGTCAAAGCCAGCTGGCTCTGTGAAGGACCCACTGCTGGCCAAGGCAGAGCCCATCAGTGACAGTGAAGACTGTGGTGAGGCAGAGTGTCCACCTGAAGCCCACGGAGGTCCACCTGGAGCCCTGGAGGATCCCCATGCTGGAGCAGGTGGATGACCGAAAGAAGCTGTGGATTGGTGGGAAGCCAGTGCTGGAGCAGATTCCTGGCAGGACCTGTGACCATGTGAAACAAGGAGTCCATGCTGGAGCAGGTTTGCTCAGGACCTGTGACCCCCCCTGGACTGCTGGAGCAGTGTGTTCCTGAAGGGCTGCACCCTATGAATGGGGCCCATGTTTGAGCAGTTCCTGAAGGAACTGTGGCCCATGGGAAGGACTCACTTTGCAGATGTTCTTGGCAAACTGACTCCCATGGGAAGGATCCCACTCTGGTTAGGAAGAGCACGAGGAGTCCTCCCCCTGAGGAGGAAGGACCAGCAGACACAAGATGTGATAAGCTGACCACAGACCCCATCCTTTATCCTCCCAAGGTGCTGTGGACAAGGATGTAGAGAAAATCAGGAGAAAACTTGAGCCCAGGGAGAATGGAGGAGTGAGAGGAAGGCGTTTTAAGGTCTGAGTTTATTTTTCTTTCCCCTACTCTTGACTTGATGGGTAAAAATTTAAACTAATTTGTCCATCCCTGTTTTTCCCATGACAGTAACTGGTATGTGATCTCCCCCTCTCCTTATCTCAACCCACAGGCCTTTTGTTATATTTTATCTGCCCTTGTCCAGCTGCAGAGTGATAGAGTGGCTTGGGTGGGCACCTGACATCCTGTCAGGGTCAGCCCACCACATGATTATACAAAGTTTAATGTTAATGCTGTATATTCTGATCTTGTTTCCACTGGTCAGTTTTTAGGCACTTGTTCATATCCTGATGTCTGCCTTTTAATGATCATTTTTGTAGTTATCATTTCTGCTTGTTTGTTGGTAGTCCAGTAGTTGCACAGCATGCTCGCCTACTTTGAGATGGAGGGAGAAACCCACACCTCTGTGAAACATGCAGGAGTGCCTTAATACTGTTTTTCAGTGTGTCCTGATTTATCTTGCTCCTTTCCTTGTAGCAGTCCATTTCTCACAGATAGTACTCAGAGCCCCACCTTCAGAAAATACTCAAGGTAGCTTATCAGCAGAAAGTTTCTTATTTAAATGCACCAGTAATTGCTACTTTTCTTATAATGCATACAATGCAATGAGGGAACTTGGAATTGCACAATACAGACATTCCCTTTCATCCCACTCAGCTGCCTGAAGAAATGATGTATTGTAGAACCAGAAGTGAGAGCTTTGTGCTGCTTTGACCTATTGTGAACATGAACATGCACAACAAAACTCAAACTCAAACTCAAACTTTACTGAAAGTAAAGGAACTACACTGCAGAAAGCCCTACCAGACAATCATAGCACCTTTATTTCAGCAGCAGCATTAGCAACAGTGGGAGGCAGTTGTCTAAAGCTTCAGTCTGTAAGACCATCCTGGATATTGTCTGAAGTGGGATTTGGAGAATACTACATTCAGAGAAAAGCAAGTTTAGAGGGATTTTGCTGATATCAGATTTGAAGAAAACCTAACAGGATGTGCTTTTCTGAAGATGAAAAAGCTTCCAGCTGACAGCTGATTCAAGTATCCATAGTTAGATATAAGAGTGTTAATGTATCTAGGGTGTAAAGAGAGATAAAACCTTACTTATATGTTTTAGGCTCATTTATATGTGTGACAAGTATTATCCAGAAGTTGCAGGTTATGATGGTAACAAGTAAATCAATAAGACAGAAAAAGGAGACAGGAGTAAAAAGGAAGTGTTTTCATCCTGATTGAAAAGAGGATTCTTCAGAGAGCTCAGGAAGCATACTTACAGCATGAATTTTAGACATCTAGTTGAAGTTAATAAATTAAGACAGTCAGCCTACAGTTTACTCCAATAGGAGAAGGAGATAGAATAATGTCTTTTTTTTTTCCTTTTTTCTTTTTTTTTTAATCTTTCCTTTTCAAATCTCTAATCAGGTCATTTAATCTAGTTTGCATTAGCACTGTAGTTTGAGTCAGCAGAATTCTTTTGAAATAAATTTCCTTATCACTCCTGCTTGCCATGGTTTTGCAGAAAGGAAAGGGCTTGGGGTTTCAACTGAGACCATCTCAAAACACGGGGTTCAGGAGTCTTCAGGCATTCAGCCTACAGAGGCACACTAGAAATCATCTGAAGTTAAGCCCCCGCAATGCAGGTGGTATGGAAACTTCTGCTCTCCAGATCTTGCTGTGCTGCCCTGTTTGCTGATGCAGACACAGTCTATCTGCTAATGTCAGCCCCTGTAAATGCCCTCACCAGTACTGACTGATGGTGGCCCAGAAACCTGCACTATTGCCAGAATTGAACTCATGTTACTAAAACTCAGTTTAGAGAGGTCAAAATTATTTTGAAATCAGATTGTGGTGAAAGCTACTTTATGATTACTGTTTCCCTGAGAGTCTGTTTGAAGGGAAAGGTGTTAAACAATTTATGCTTAAATTTCTCTCAGTCATTAACACTCTAAAATTGCCAGGCTCTCTTGAATCTCATAATTGTCCACAACCTGCTCTACAAATCCTTCTTGCAATACTTTGATCAGTAATATGCATAACTGTAACACTGTTCTAAATTTGGAGTTGCAATCAATGCTGGTGCAATCAATGTTGGATTGTCTTTGGTGGTCTGAGACTCACTTCCATGAGGTGTCAGCATTAACATTTGTGGTAGCTGCAGCTGGTTGTAAATTCAGCACACATTTTTCCCGTTACAGAAAATTCTGATTGACAAAAAGATCATGCCAAAGTTCATTTCATGTCATGATTACAGTGTAATTCTTTAAAAAGAAGAAAAATCTGTTCCTTGTTGAACCCCAACAAAGGTATCTGCTTTACTGAAAGATTATTGCTATCTAGAAGACTAAGCACTGAGAAAAGAAGTGCTTGGGGTAAAAAATAGATAAAACTATTATCTATTATCTAAAAAATAGATAAGACTATTGTTAATTTGCTCAGGCTTGGAATGTTGGATCTTATTCTGCCAGTGTCTCATTTTCATATTCCGTTGGAAAATTGGTTTTTTTTCTATCACAATATGTGAGACAAGAAAAAAAGATATATCTCTCTGCAAAGGAAGTGTAAAGCTAGTCATTTTTATTTCATTCTTCCAGATGAGCTTAGTTTTAAAGTGTGTATTGGAAAGGTTGAGGCAACTCCGTGAAGAGAACACAAAATCTGCTCGAGAAAGGAGAGCTAGTGGATCTTCAAAGTCTCACACCATAAAATAGAAGTTCCCCCTACTAAAGAGGAGTGTGATTCCTCTGATAAAGCTCTGAGGATGCAAACTGTGAAATGCTGACATGGAGCTGCTGAAACATGGCAGAGGAGGTGTGGCAGCCCCGTGTCCCCAGGTTCAGCCTGCATCAAGACCGAGCATGTATTCCTAAGAGGAAAATGCACACACACACACACAGACACACACAATTCATATACACAAACAAAGACATATGTACACGGCATACACATCACATATAAATAGTATATACCACACAGAGTGCACGTAGGCAGCACTGGGCCCCCCTGCCCCCGGGTCTCCCAGCCTGGTTACGCTCTGCAGGGAGCAGCCTCTTACCACACAGCCTGATGGATGCAATGTGAGGCTCTGAGAGAGCTGGCTTCCTATGCAATTGGAATGTGTGAGCTGATGTGCAGCCTGCAGCTAAGCAGGTGAGAAACCCAAAGATGTAAACAGCTACTGAGAAGTGTGCTTGTCCCCAGGTGAAAGCTGAGACCTGGCCGACACAGAGATATCACCCAGGAAACCCTGTGAACCCTGTGTAGCTCAGAGTGTATTGAGGATTTTTTTTTTTCTGTTCACTGTTATAATATAACTAGCAATATTTATCTTATTTCCCCATAGGTTTGTAACCACCTCACTAATATGGTTACAAGTACCTGTATCTTTTTTATTGCTTTGAACTGAGCTCTAAATTTAAGCTCTCACTTTGCAGTACATTCCTCATTGGAGCTTGGGGAGGTGCAAGAGACAATCCAATCTGTTGTTAAGGCCTGTCCTGGGTGCAGACATCTGCCCTCCTGCCTTACCAACAGTGCACAGTGCTGTTTCTATACCACACTGCTCATAGGCCAACAGAACTGGCAATGCTGCAGCTCTGAGGGAGCCTGGAAAACTTCAGCTCTATGCCCCTTATTGCAGTCAGATACCTCCACATAGAATTGTGAATTTCCCCTCCCCTCATTAGAGCTGATGTGCCTTTGAATGCAATTTCCTTCCCTTTTTCTGCTCTTTCAAAGCACAAGACCATCATGCTACTCACCAAAGACTTTGTGTTCCAGCAGGGTGCTACCAAATGCTGAAAATTTAGTTGTGCCCACCATCAAGAATATTTCTCTTGAACTTCATGTCCTCTAAGCACATAACTTCAAGGCTTTTGTTGTTACTGTTGTTTTTATAGTATTTCAGTCTATAATGACTGAGATTTGTGTGTGTGTATATGTATACATATATATTTAAATGCTAGTTGTTTGAGACTTTGCATTTGCAGATGCATGATGGTCAGAAATTTAGCTTCTGAGACTCTCTGTACCGTGTACCTGCCTGAACACTCACGAGCATGTTTTGTTCAATTTAATGTTAAAATGTCATACTGACATCACAAGATCTGACAACATTGACATAATGAAAATGTCAGCGTATATGATGGTGGTAATTTGCAAAAAAAGTAGTTGGTTTGACTGCAATTGAGAAACTTGTAGAGCTCTTGATCTAATATAAGTTTTATTTTCCACAATGAAACCAAGTTGCTTTAATAAAAATGTTCTAGTCATTAGGCTTCTGTTTACCTAGTTGTTAAAATATTCCCAAATTGAGGTTCCTTAAAATAGCTACAAAAATATTCAGTAACAAATTTTGGCCATAATTCATAAACCTTGACTTACAGTGAAGATAGTATGCTTTTCACATATTTTTTTAAAGATTGTCTTAATTTTGAGACACTTTTCCTAATACTTCTTTTCTTTTTTTTCTTTTTTTTTTTTCTGATAAGACACTTGAAAAGTAAACGCAAAAAAGATTAAATCTTAATTGAAACAAATTAATGTAAAATGAGGTCTTTTAGGTCCAACAGGCTTTAGAGATCCGTACTGAGGTTTATTTTAACAGGAAAGCTAATTAATTGCTAAGTGCTGTGGTTGTTTTAAACTTTGACTATTAGCCTGCTGTAAGTATTTGCTCATGTTCAGTGGTCCTTGAGGCAGCCTTCGCATTGAAAGGCCAAACATCACCTGGATTTTTGACATTTCAGGGAGTGAAAAGCCTTCTTACCCTGACATGGGAGATTGGATGTCATTACACTGAGCTTGCACAAATAGAGATTTTCAAAGACCAGTGTTTTTTTGAAGACAACTACAACCACAGTATTTGGGAGTTTTGTATCTGAGGAGAAGAAATCTGTGTCCTTCACATCTAGGGAGTACATTGTGCAGGATGCTCACCTGGGAAATGGCAGTGATCTACTTGTTTTTCAAGTCTATTGATCCAGTTGATGATTCATTCTCTTCTCATATTTACTAGTTCGTCTCTCTTCCCCTTTTGATTTTTTTCCTTAATCCATATCCCATTCTTGTATGGCTTGTTTTGTTTTTGTTACTCTGCAGTGCAATCACCATTACCCAAAGACCTCAGGAACTGATTTTTTTTTTTTTTTTTAAATCAGCACTTTTCTACTCACTGGCTTTTGAAAGAAATGTCAGAACAGTGCATCTGCTCACATCTCCTTACCTACTCAGAGATAGAACAAGACAATAAATAAATAAAATACCTGTAAGTCAGTCTCTGCCATCAAACCATATATAGATATTTGAAACCTTGAAAAACATCTGAGGTCTGGTCACAGGAAACCAGCTTTGGTTAGATTTATAGTCTTTTAAATCATGTTGTAATTCTTTGATACTCTTGATAAAGCCTATTCATCAGATAGATATAAAGTGTCTAGGAAATTTTCTTGTCAGTTTGAGCTTTGGTATTTGTGTATTCACAACACAGAAGAATGGCCAAACACTGTTCATCAGATTTTAAATATAACTTAAACTTTTTTCCTCTCCATCAGGAAAAGAAAGAAAAAGAGACAGAACATTAGAGGGAGCTGTTGTACAACGGAAAAAAACCCCAGCAGTATTTAAAAACCCTTTTATTTCTTGTAGGCAAAATAATAATAATAAATACTATGCAGAAGAAAAAAAAAATAAAAAAGAGAGGAATGAGCATGTAGGAAAGAAGCCATGACAGTTATAAAAGGAAATATGATTATGTTTAGTGATTTGATGAACACGTCCCATAACGCTGATCTTTGGGATGGCACAACTGGGAGGGCTGCTGTGCAACAGACAGGCTGCTTGAAAATGTCAGTGTAACAGTCACCCTGCAGCCACCCAAGTCCTTGACCTAATTAATTTTGCATGGCTTGACAGAGCTTCCTTCAGGTTCATTCATTACTTCAAAGCATAAAGCTTGTGCTGCTCTTTTTACTGGGGAGAAAGCAGGAGAGGGACAGAGCAGGGAAGTCAGTGTGTTCTGGGGAGCTCCTGAGAGGAATTGTCCCTTTTAAAGCAGAATGGTGTCACCTGGAAGATGTTCAGTGACCTCATCTCTTCTGTATTTTCTGTCTGCTGTGCTACCCTGGGCACCCAGTCTGCTTTAAAAGGATGCATCCACTAGTGAGGAAGGAGTGGCTCCCACTGTTTTGAAGAACTGGGCTTTATTATAATTTATTAAACCATCATTACTAAAAAAACATGAAACTGTTTGTTACTTTCCCTGTCATGTATGTAAAATGCAAATTTTGGGACTTTGTTCCCTGAAAGAACATAATTTTTTCTGCTCCCTTTCCCACATGAAGACTTCACACCATAAAAATGGGACAATCTGGGGACAGATCGTGATAATTTATGACTGTTTTCCAGATCCTGTTGGTTATTGTTACAAGCAGGACTACGTGAACAATTAAGAACCAAGATCCTTAGCATACAATTAGGATTCAAAGTAGCAAGAGAGTAATTTTTTTAACACGAGATTCTGTGAAATTAGGTCTCAGCAGAAGCAGTAACTGAAGTCACTTCTGTTGTGCTTGTGCTCCATGTGCTTGTGGTTTTAGTTTTTCCTTCCTTTTAAAATAATGATTTATAAAGCACAGTAGGGACATGCAGTCATTTTTCTTTTTCTCCTTCAGGATATTATTTCCTGGAAGACAAAGAGAACACATTTACTAGGCTGAGATGAATTCAATCGCACTTTTTTGGTGAATGGTCCAGTATCCAATTTTTTCTATATTTTCCTTAAATTGTTTAGACTACCAGGCAACTGTTGACTTTTGATTTTTTTGGTTTTATGCATTTTCATTATTTTTACATATACAAAAGAGAGCATTGCATTTTTGAATTTACTTAAATTGTGAAATGTGCTTTTATTTATCAAGCATCTCTTGGTATTAATATGTTTTCAGTTATCTTGGAGATAGTTCTTCAGTCCACAAGGTTGTTTTGAAACAGGAGAGTCTATAGAATTGGGATTCCTTAATAGTAGCATTACAATCCTGACAAACTTCACTCTTAGGAACTACAATAGATAAGGAAGTATATAAAATTCTGTTCACTTAGGATTGCATCTCGAAGGGCTGCACACAGACCTTTTAAGGACATAAAATAAGATGGAGAAGAATTTCTATCCCTATATCACAGTGACTAACTATCCCGTTCTGTGCATTGTGGGCATGCTTATTTGATATATAGGCTTTCAAAATGAATTTCAGTTAAGGATTGGTCTCATTTATTTTTTCAAGAAAATAAAAGCAGAAGTAAAAACATGAAAATAAAACCATTTGGAGGAAGAACAAAAAGTCTCTTTCCATCTGTAAATCCCTCTATTTTGAATTCTCTCACAGCTTTACTCTTCCTGCACGTGGTGAGCAGATGACTTAATTTTACATTCTCTCTGTAAAAGTGTAGCTGCATTTGCCATACTGCTGAATACATTAAAGAAACTTATTCAAACAAAGTTTAAAATTATTTCAAAACCAGAATGTTGATGTATGCCATTTTGGAATTCAAAGGAGTTACCCATATCAGTACCTCTGATAAATATATGACATTGATAGTTTTGATTTATTGATGATTTTGAATTTTGGTGGAATCAAAATTGATACTGAATGCAGTGAATTTTTTTTTTTTTTTTTTTTTTTTTTTTAAATTCAAAAATTTTTTTTAAATTTNNTTTTTTTGTATTTGAATACTGGCAAATGTATTAGAACTTGGATCTTGATATTAAGGATACTAGCTTTCTTGAAATATAATGGCATTCTATACTGTTTAATTCCAGAATCTGAATTCTTCTGCATCTCAAGAAACAAATGGAATAATACAAAACTGTAACAGGTAAGTTTATTTTGTGTGTGTGTGTGTGTGTTCAATGGTATCAAAATATTTGGGGCTTTGTATTCAAATGATGAACTCTCTGGCAAGGTAACTAAGCTTGTTTGGAATTTGATTTGAAAATATTCATGGTGAACTGGAATCCTTCATCATGCTTTGACAAAAGGGCATCTTCTAAACCTTACCACTGTTCTATTCTAATACTTAATGCAATGCCAGAGATACATGTGAGAGTATCGTTATGCGTCTGGAAGAAATGTCCTTTTTTTAATTGCCTGTATTTCTTGCATCTTGGTTGGAGACGCAATTGCCAGACATGGGTTGTTAAAAAAGCAATTAGGAAACATGAAATTAATGCAGTCTTGTTGACTTAATTAGCCTTACCATGCCACTTCAGTCAGAAATATTAGATAGGGTACAGAAGAATGGAAACACCTCAGCCTCACTGACAGTGGGAGGAAGAAGCATCTCTGTCCTCACACCTGGGTAAAGGCTCACTGAAATTTGCCTCACTGAACTCAGAACTCCTGGAAACAAATTGTGCTGATGTCTGGGGCTGTAGTGAACAGCTGCAGATTCTCTGAAGTAAGGAATCCTATCTTGGTCTTTTTTGTTTTGTCCCTTTTGTATTACCTTTTAACAAGTGATAGCTGACAAAGCACAAAACCCTTGCAACCAAATGTGAGCTTTAGATACAACTTTGGAAGAATGGGATTAATTAGTTTTGGAATAGGATTACTTGGGGTAACTGAAACAAAATTTCTCTCTTGTCTTTTTGTCATACCATTCTATTAGATGAAGAAGACAGACTCGGTGAAAAAGTTTTCTGAAGATGCTGAATTTCAAAATGTAAGAACAAAAGATTACATGATGTGCACAGCATCTTTTCCTCCCAACTGATCTAGTTCCACTTTCCTTACAGGGCTGTGGACATGACCCCTTTCAGACAGCTCTGCTTGGGACATGCAAATCACTATTACCTAATACCTTTGAGCATATGTTTTAAAACTGCTTATGACACAAGTCTAAATGCAGGTCAAACACAGACTCATTTTATTATCACCGTGTTTCTGAAGTGCTTTTAGGAGAATTTTATTGGACAGATGTAATCAGATAAGATGCACTGTTTGCAGGGTTTCATAAATAACTTTGACTAGATAGATGGAGATAATTACACTTTGTCTTTAGTAGGACTAGAGTCATAAAATATATATTGCTGAACACAAAACCACTGAAATACCTTACAAATTCGAAACAGCAATCAGAAATATGGATATCTCTAAATCCAACAGCTGTCACTCTGGCTTCTTTCTTTAGCAGAAGGAAAGGTAGGTAGCATCTGAAGATTAACCTCTTTATTGTATCTATAGGAGATATTCTACAGTACTATACCAACAGGCCTCCTGAAAGAGGCTAGCTCATCTTTTCATAAGCAGTTGTACCTGATTTTTTTTTAAAAATAGCATTATATTACCTCATTATGTTTCACTGTTGAACTCTCTTGTATCAGTTCCTCCCTTCTCCCTTTATCACAGCTTCTTTTAAATGATTTCTACATTCTTCCTCTATGGACTGGAGAGTCCATTGAGATCCACATGTGAGGCTGCAGGGAGAAAGAGGTAGGCAGTAGAGATGCAGTCCTTACAGAAAAAGTTTTCCTTGAGGGCACCCAGTAAGGAATAGGTATGACATAGGGTCTCATTTTGACTTCAGTAAATATGAAAACTTGACTCCAATGTGTAAAAACTCCATTGTGTAAAAACAAGCAGGATAATAATTCCTGGATTTGTGAGGATCCTGAACTGCCCTGCAGAACAAGGTAAGAAGGGGATACTAAACCCAGAGCATGTAGAGTCCTTTCTGTCACCCCTCTGAAGAAAATAAGCTCTTATCAAGGTAAATGAGAAGTACATAAACTGAAGTAAGGTATATATCCTTAAAAAAGAAAAAAATAACTTTGTTCAAGTAAAGAATCTTCAAGAAAAGATCATCAACTGAAAGCAGAAAGAAAAAAGATGACAACGGACTTCTGACTATGTTGCTGGAAAGACAGTCACCATGCCAACAGTACCAAAGTCAGGGATTCAACCACTAGCTCTGTGGACTATGCTTCATTGAATAACTCTCTCTGAGTATTCAAGCTGCTCTTGCTGAAATAGATGTTACCTTGTAGTAGGATGCTGCATCTTGTGTTTGGCAAGCCATTTTTTTTTCATGTGTGAGAGCGTGACCAACACATTATTTTCTTTCATGGTCTCCTCTGTTTCTCATTTGGAAGAATTGTAATCTTTATTTTCATTACATTGACTTTTCAATGCTTCGCAACTTCATCACTCTAGGTAGATCTAGATGATCAATGTGGACAATAAGTGAGTAGAAAAAAATAGAATATTAAGAAATTACATTATAGAAAAATGGATTCTTTGAAACAGAAGTACATAAGAATGTGTTTGAAACACTGAAAAAAAAGGTAATTTTAAATGTTTCTGCAGTAAGAATTACTCTAGTACTCTATGGGCTACATTTGTAGTATTTTTCACTCAGTAATCACTGTCACTACTAGTATAGTCAATAACATGATCAGTATTGCTCATTTATCAAAGTCAGTTGCTCTGACTCTTGCTGCTGTCCACCATGGAATTTTAGATGGTAGTTATTTAGAATTAAATACATTTTTTTTTTAGAAATAAATAGTAGAAAAGAGTATCACATACTAAAGTAACAGAACAACAGAAAGAAGTGAGGGTATAAATCAAGAATTTATAGAAGCAAGAGAAATGTGGCACACTGACTGGCAGGTGAAAATTTCTACAATCGTATTATTACCCACACATGACTGCAAGCATGTCAAATAATGCTACATCTCAAAATAAACTGGGCAGTAAGTCTCATGATCCAAAACTTTTGTTCCTGTGATTCACCAGAAAAGAGATATTTGAGGCAGTGCAGCCAGTCCTTTTTCATGTACCTTCATCACAGGAGCTCCCTACATGAAATTTAGTACCTGATTTGCACCTTGGATTATTTTTTTTTAATTTTCAGGGAGGAGGACTTAATGTCTGACTCACCTTCTGGAAACTAGTTCAATGAGCTTCATTTGCCCAAATTAAAACATCTGAATTTGAAACTCTGAATCTGAACTAACTACTTCTGTATGCTCTGTAGCTGTGAGGAGAAATCTTTGCAGAGAAGTCTTTGCAGATGGCATTCCGCTGATGGTGGATATTCACATATGGAGCAACCAGGCATCTTTTGCAAGTGCTGCTAACATTTGATTCATCTGATCTGCTAAAAACATCTGTATCAATATAGAAGATATAATTTCAGAAATTTCCATTGGTGTTCTCTATTGCCTAGAATTTAACTGCGACTGATTATTTTCCAAGGTGATGCATCCTCCCCTAAATACCACCTGCATTGAATCCAACTAAAAACTGATTTTTTTGAAAGTTTTATTCTCTAAGCCAAGTGTAATGCTTGAAAAAAACCCCACCCAGTATTTGACTGTGGATATCATGGGGATTGGCAAAGGCCAAAATGAGCTGGGGAAGAGTGATTGATCCAGGGTTAATGAGCTGCCATGCACTCAGCCTGTGAAATGTACTTCTGAGTCATGGTCGACTTGGAGGGAAAAGTAATAAAGGAAAATCACAGACCAGCTGAGGTCGGACTAAAGAACAAGTGCAGACCTTTGGTCCCTCGTGAGGTCTTGCCTGAAAACAGAAATTTATTGGATTGTTTCTAGCAGTTGATTCACCCTTTTGTGTGAGGGTCTGACTCTGAAGCGGCATTTTGAGATTCCTGCTCCTGACTACGGTTGCTACACTGCTATGCCTGCAAAAAGGTAATTCCATCCTACCTGTCGATTTATGTTTGTTTGTGGGCTTCTAAACCTCCATAAGCTTCCTGAGCTATACAAATGTAACTGTCCTTGTGGCAATGTAGACAGGAGATGTGCCTCACTGATAGACTGTCTTGAGAGGAGATATGGCTCTTTATTACACATTGACACAAAGTTTTAATCATGCCAATGTATTTCTTTTCAAGGTAAAGGATGTTCCTTTCATTCAGAAGCTCATGGCTTTAGCTTTTAGGATCCACTAGGTATCAGAGCTTTATTAATAAATTTTTATTATCAGCACCAGTTTCAGCTCTCCAGAGCTCCAGGGTGTCACTCCAAAATGGAACTTCAAGCAGCAAATTCTGTGGCCAAACACCATGGCAGGTGCTTCAGTGTTACTTTTTGCTGTGAGAAAAGAAGATAAAAGAAAAAAGAAAAAAAAAAAAGAAAAGAATAAAGAGCACTTTTAATACCTTTATTTTCTTTGATAATGCCTCTCATAGCATACCATGCTTTTCTGGTAATATCTCCTTTTAAATGCCTCAGTTCAATTTCACGGAAAAGTTCAAAGCCTATTTTTGTATAGTTTTCCTTTTTCAGTCATTATCCATTGCAAATACTTCTTTTGTTTCCTCAAATTGAAGTTGTAATGTGTAACCTTTCCCCCAAAAGTTATTCTCTAGCTACTCAAAGCAAGAAAGCAATGATATTGTTTTTAAGACAAATATTTACCACTAAATTAATTTGTTACAGAACATTTTCATTTTATAAATGATAAAAGGAAGACCAGCACAAAAAATGACTTAGTAGGAAGAAGTAATTTGCAAAAAGGAAATAAATAGGGATAAGTATGTGGTATGGGAAAAAAATTCTCAAAGCAAAAGACCCATTATTAGCCAAAATAATTGCTAACAAATTACTTGCATCCAAGATGTTACTCCAGCAATAGGACATTGCAGCCCAGGAATGACAATGGCGAAACAGCCAATCGTGAAAATATCACATCTTTACTATTATTTAATTCCCTGCTTAAACACATTATTATTAAATATGTCAAGTGTTAAGAAACATTGATAAAACATGTTAAAGTGGCTAATTACCAAGCCTTATGTGTTCTCTAAAGTCCAACATACTTTTCTCATGGTGTCAACTGATGGTTAAAAAACCTAGCTAAGGAAATAATATCAGGAAATCATTCATATTGGTACACTTGGTCACAGCGATCCAGTCCTGATTATACTTCACACAGGAGGCCCTGGAAAAAGCCAAACTATGACTCAAAGGTCAGCAGCATACCTAGACAAAATGATACTGAACTCAGTGTCAGGAAGCTAAATTGCCTGAGTAAAGTTCTGCTGTGGTGACAATGTAAAGCTTGTCCAGCCAATGCAAAGTGGCATAGGTTGCCTTATAAAATACTCAGGCAATGAACCCCTCTCAATTTCAACAGGAAGATTTACCCAGAGTAAAGCCTCACCATCTGCTACCATCTTTGAATGGAATAATGATGGTGATGGTCCTGCAATGACACCTTGTGTGACATATGCGGGCTAAAGAAACACAAACAGTAAACGAGAATTCCCTTTGTATGTGAAACATAGAATTCAATATTAGCTTAATTGAAATATTTTACAATATAATAAATGTACAATAAACAGGTATTATTGTCAGCAACAATGACATTGAAATCTTAGTGTAAATTTTCTATGGAATACCAAAAAGCCTAATAACAGAATAAAATACATATTAACATTTTCTTTTATATTCTTACCCTTTCTCTGAGTCTTAAGTTGATGGCTTTGGTCGAGATGAGAGGGTTAAAAGCATCATCAGTTTCCCAGGTACCTCAGGTGAAGAAGTATGATTTTAGAAGTGAGGGATTTCTTCCTTCTCCTTGTTGACAGGAATATGGACATAGTTACTTCCTCTTCACACTGTCATCCACTCATAGCTATTTTTAATATATGCTCTAGCACAGTTTATACCTTAATTTTTTTTTTATTGATCTCTGATTCCATATTATAACCAAATGTATTACAGATGGTAGTCATTACGTATAAAGTAAAAGTACTTGTTCTTTGTTTTCTTTGTTACACCTATAACTGGTTTTAGGTACCTACATAGCTCCTAAGAATGCATTATTTAATATTCAGTAATTGTTCATTGTTGATTTGATTATAACTCTAGTGCTTGTGTTCAAACTCTCTGGGCCTTTGCTTGCATTGCACCCTTGTACTCATCTGCCACATCTGTATTCCAGGGTCATCAGAAGTTCATTCTGTAGAGAGCAACTACATGTTAACACTCTCTATTACTTTCAGAAATGTATCAAAATTATTGCAATAATAGGCTTTGCATGTTCCAATAGCACAAAGCTAAGCGAGTCTAGAAATAATTGGGTGGCAGCCACCTTGTCATTACAAAACTGATGTTAGAGATAAAACAAGTGACCTCCAGGCAAGCCTAAGATAGGCTTGCTGGACTAAGCAAGCTTGACAAGACACAGTGCTGAGGCCTCACAGAGCCAGAAAAATGCCTTCAGCCTTTTATGATACCACAAAAGCAATACCACATTTACTGGGCTACATGAAACTATTCTTTCTGGTTTAGTCTTTAGTTTACAGTAATGATCTCAACGAATGCTCAGGAGCTTAGCACTGTTGCAGGGTTCACAAGTACCATTTATTGCATATTTCACAAGGAAGCAAATCTCAGGAGAATTAAGGTTCTTTTTCCTGGATTTGTATTTTTAGTATAGTGCACTCTTCAATTTTTTAAGCCAACTAATATGCTCAGAAGTATACTTTCAACATCCGCCTGAATTATCCATTTCTCCACTCTGGCAGTGTTTCAGAATACATGATAGGACAGAATTATGTTGCAGTAGTTATGAAAGTGAAAAAAGAAATCAGTTATTCAGATGTGTTCCTCTTTTATGTAAAAAAAATAATGCTGTTTAAGTTTCTAGTGGTTGAGAGCAAATTCCTCTCTGTTGGTATATATAGATGAAATGTTAGATGTAGAATTAGTTGTAAGAGGCTCTAGATCCTTCTCCTTGGACTTATTTCTAGAATTCAATTAAAATTCAAACAAACAATAAAACCTCTGCCTAGATATAAACCCAGGGCAAGACTCAATTGCACTGAGATGTTACATTCAGGTTAGGGAATTTAGTGTTATTAAGCCAGATGCAAAAGTCTAAAATTAAGGATGGGATTCATTTCACCTGCTTCCCCTAGGAAGTAATGATGGAATGAGCAAATCTTTGAAATTCTTGTTTGTCTCCTCTGATTCTGAAAGGGGTCTAAATAATTTCCTTGATGTATACACCCGTTATCTGATCTAATAAATCCAGATGTAGATTATAAAATATCTATACCCTGAGCATCTAAATGTAAGAAAAGACAGATTAAGTGAATGCCACAGCCTAATAATAACCACATAGGTTATTGAAACAAAACTAAATGCAGTGATTTAACATGACACTTAGAATATCTTTATGTAGACGAGACACAATTTTGCTCCCCAGGAAGTCAAGAAAAGCATATATGTCACCAACAAAGGATAACCTTGGTGTGATGGTTGTCACCTACACTCTCTTAAGAGAACTTGCTGTGTTTAACTCTTCTATAATGAGCACTCCTTTGCCTATAAATATTATCGTGTATTAATGACATATTTTTTCACAAGTCTCCTTGTATAGTCCAGTTGTGCTGCAGATTTACAAAGGAATGCATAACCATGAGAAAAATTACCCAAATGGAAGACAAACTTTGAAAGACCAGTAATGATAAAAAAAAAAAAAAAAGAGTTACCACAACAAAGAATATCTCACAGTCTTAAGTCCAGTAAGTAAAGTAAGCAAATAAAATTCTAAGAGATAAACATCATGTTTATTCACAGTATGGTAGAAGTATGTTTGTCTTATCAAGTAAAATTTTATTTTATAGACGGTGAAACTCTAGTTTAGGTTGTTAAGGAAGGATGGGACAGTGGAATGCATCCTAGGTTAGAAGGAAAATGGATCTGAAAGGCTCCAGGCAAAAAACAAATTTTCTCACAAGCAGGGCATAGTGCCTGGAAATTTCTTCTATCCAGTCAGCAAAGTTATTTTATGCTGTCAGATTTTTGAGGAATATTCACTTTGCTTCTTGTTATATTGAGTAAATGTTCACATCAATTAATATTATAAATTCCCATTTGTAATTTATTTTACCTTTTTGTTTGTTTGTTTTGTTTTGATTTTGTTTTGTTTGCTTTAGATTTCTACAAAGACACATTTGGCTACATTCATTTTGTGTCTTGCAGAATTATATATGAAATGGTTGTTTCACCATCTTAAAAGCTAGTTGCGCTTTTAGGAGCATATTAATCCAGAACCATTACTTGCCTAAATTGATCTAATACACAATAAAATTTGCAAGCAGCATGTACAGAGTTTGTTGACCGTAAAACAAAACAAAAAAAAAAAAAAACAAAAAAACCCACCAAAAAACCAGTACTTTACTGGGTCAGATCAATTTTGTTTCTGAAAATGGTTCTATTGCAGTTAAATAGCAGAGTTACTTCCTTCTCTAGTACTTTCCAAGTCTTGTTAAGGATGCCAGAGACTATATGCTTGTGCAGATTTTTATTGTGCATTTAAGAACCTGTTGCCCATGAATTTGCCTTAATTTTTTATTTTTTTGAACAAGATCAGCTCCTCCACAGTTGCCTTTTGCAACTAGTTCCAGAATTTCAGTACGTGGTCAGTAAATTCTATTTGATTCTATTGCTGAAACAATTTCAAACAATAAAAAAATCATAGTATTTAGCTTTTGTCCAAATAGTAATTGAACTGCATGGAAATCCATATTTATAATACAATTTGTAATACAAATTGTTTATAGGATATAATTTTCCCATTCTTCATTGTTATATGTATTAGGTTTGTTTGACAAGGTTTTGCTAGTGGGAGGAAACAGTGAGGATCTTGCAGCAACTTCACCCATGTCTGAAAGAGCCAATGTCAGCCAGCTCCAAGATGGATCTAGCAGCAATGGTGGTAGCACGCCTGGGAAAACAGAATCCTGAAGGGGGAAGAGAAACTAGGCAACAGCTGCTGCAGCCAGAAAGACTGAGCATATGTGAGACACACAGCCCTGCAGAGACCATGGCCAGTGAAGAAGGATAGGGAGGAGGTGCTCCAGACGCTGGGACTGAGATTCCCCTGAAGCCTGTGGTGCAGACAGACTGTGGTGAAGGAACTGTGCCTCTGAAGCTCACAGAGATCAATACTGGAGCAGAGGAGACCCCATGCCAGAGCAGGTGGTTCCCAAAGGAGACTGTGACCACAGGGAAGCCTGTGCTGGAGCAGGCTCCTGGCAGGCCATGTGACCATGTAAGGACCCACACTGGAGCAGTTTGTTCCTGAGGGACCCACTCTGGAGCAGGTCATGGAGAACAGCAGCCAATGTAGAGGACTCACATCAGAAAATTTCATGGAGGGACTCCAGGCTGAAGGGGGGAAAAAGTGTGAGGAATCCTTCCCTGAGGAGGAAGGAGTGGTAGAGACAATGTGTGATGAACTGAATGCAGCCCCCCTCCCCATACCCCTGAGTTGCTGGAGGGGAGGAGGTAGAGAAAATCAGGAGAAAAGTTGCACCCAGGAAGAAGGGTGGGTTTGGGAGAGCGTTGGCTTTGAGATTTGATTTTATTTCTCATTTCCTTTATCTGATTTGATTGGTAATAAACTAAATATCCCCAAGTGGAGTCTGTTTTTTCCAAGATTGTAACTGGTAAGTAATTTCTTCATGCCCTTATCTCGACCCATAAGGTTTTCATTATATGTTTTCTCCTCTGTCCAGCAGTGGAGGAGAGAGACAGAGCGGCTTGGGTGGGTACCTGACATTCTACCAAGATCAGCCATATCCTAGCATAATGTGATCTTGAGGATCACATTATGCTAGGATATGGCTCAGTAGATTAATGAGATATGACACATAATTTTCTGGGTGTTTCCTGATATCCTCTCTTTCAGTGCCAATTGTTTCAGATTTCAATTAAGTCTTGATCATTCCCAGCTCTAACTCTGCTGCCTGCAGAATATCTAAATGATCTTACAATCTTAGGAATATTAGCTCTTTTTGCATAACAAAATTTATTTTATTATATTTCATTTTGGTTTATTTTTTTTTTATGCATTTACTTTTATGACTTACTGATAATCTCCTTTAAAGATCTGGGTTTGTAGTGCTATACTTTATGTAGTAAAAAATAGATTATTTACCAAAGATATGTAATGAGTGTAAAAGATATGGTCTGTTTAAGTAAGAGAATTTAAGATGTGTGATGAATATCCTTCAAAACAAAGATATGAAAATATTCAATATATCAGGTTTTTAGGAATAAGATGAAGATTCCCAATTTGCAAGTATAAGTATATTTAGAAAACTTACTTTTAAACCTATTTTTGGCATGCCCACTTAACTAATTCATTTTGTAGTGTTTTCATCAACACTGAATTTCTTTAAAAAAGGAGGAAAAATAAAGAAGTATGGCAAAACCCGTGTTCAGAGTTCATGCTACATTTCTGCAGGGACCAGGAACTAAATAACTAATTTCAAAGCAAGCAGGATGGCTTTAACACCTTTCTAGAAGCCTCTGAATTTCAAATTAGAAACAGCACTCAGAGGCAGCAGAGCAATAGTGCTGAAAAGAGCACTTAGTGAGAAGATCTGGCCCTTTTTGCTCACCTTTTTTTGCAATGTTATTCCTATCTCTGTGAATTTTCTTGTAAGGTGAAAACATTTATCTTCATAAAAACTTTGATGACAGATTCAAAATGTATTGACCTTGGAGAAAGACATTTTTAATGCTGCACTTCAGTTGAAATGAAAATACTGCATTTCATAACATTTAGGTTGCAAACATCAAGGTATACATTTATATGCATCACCCTACTTTTTCTTGGGGATGTCATAATTCTTAATAACATTTCTGAATTTTTCTTTTATGTTTTATTTTTATGAAACCTTTTTTGATGTGAGATATTATATTGCCTTTTTTTTTTTTTTTTTTTTTTTTGGAAAGAAAAAAAAGTTTTNGTTATATTGCCTTTTTTTTTTTTTTTTTTCTTTCTGGACAGAAGAAACAGTCTTTTCATTAGTTGCAGTGAACAATGTGGAAACAGGAAGCCTGTTACTTTATAGTAAATACAAAACCCCCTGAAAATTTAATGCTGAAAACATCTAAATGCCTTTGTCATAACTTTTCTTCTTTTTACTGTCAAAAGGTTGCTACAGAATCCTCTGTTGATTCTTTTTTTACATAACTTTTCTGCAAAAATCCTGTGAAATTTTCTGTTGGGGAAATTTGGTGGATATATTCTCCACTTACAGCAGAAAGTTGAAGCTAAAACTTTTTGTTTTCCAAACAAGGAATGCATAACTCTAAACCCAGTAACAATTGCTGCAGTGTTTTTGCCTTTTCCTAACCAATCCCACAGCATTGTTCAGCTCCTCTGGGAACAGTTCTTGCTTTGCCAGCAGAAGATAGACTATCATGAAATTACAGCTTATATCACTTTTTGGTCTGTTGGCCTGTTTTGACTGCATTTCGTTTCCAGCTCATAAAATTTGATGTTTGTAAATGGCAAGCCCATCATTTCTTATCAGAGTATGTCCAGCATGACTGACATTAATTATAAAACTCTCCATCATCTCAGGTTACTCTATTGAAATATCATGAGAAGAAATTGCTGCTGAGACTTCTGTCATCAATTGGACATATATTTTCAACTTGATTGTCAAAAAATAATGTAGACTATGCCTCTGGTTATGACTTGGTGAATGTTATTTTAATAATAGATAATGGTTATTCCTGACTCCCTGAATAATATGAAAAGATAGTAATATAAAATTTTAGCTAGGGATGAGGCAGGCACAAAGGAATGACTGCTTACATCTCTGCAGTACTTTGTTCTGACCTATATTTGGAAACTGCTATTTCCTTTGGATTTAAATAAACAAACTGTTACTTTAATAAATTATACTCACATGTACATAAGTTGTGAAAGTTCCTAAATGTCCAAGGGTAACCTTTCACCTTGTCACATGCACACACACACAGAGACACACACACAGGCACACACACTACAGGAAACACAGACCTGTTGCTCTAACCTCAGTTCCTGGAAAAATTATGGAGAAGATCATATTGGCTATTATTGAAAAATATTTTTAAAATAGTGCAATCATTAGGCATACACACCTTTGGGTCATGAAAGGAAGGTCCTGCTTAACCAATTTGATATCCTTCTACGACATGGGCAGTAGCCTCATGGATAAAATTACAACAGTAGATACAGTTTTCTGGATTTTAGTAAGGCTTTTGATACTGTCCCTCACAGCATCCTTCTGGATAAGTTGTCCAGTTGGACAATGTCCAGTTGTCCAGCTGTGAGATGAACATAGTGCATTGGGTGAAGACTGGCAGAGAGTCAGGGCTCAAAGGGTTTTAGTGAACAAGGCCACCTCTGGCTGGTATCTGGTCTCAGGGCTCAGTTCTAGAGCCAGCTCTGTTCAATATATTTATCAGTGCTCTGGATGCAGCAGGTGAATGCACCATCAGCAAGTTTGCTCATGATATCACACTGGGAGCTGCTGTTCTCCTTTGAGGGAGAAGACATTTTGCAGAGGGATCTAGATAGACGACAGCAATAATTAGTGGGATTAAATTTAAAAAGAAAAAAAGTAGCTAGGACAGAGTAAATCCAGACTAAATATAAATGAGGAGAGGAATAACTGTAAAGCAGCCCTGCAGAAAGGGAGCTGTGGTTGCTGGTCACTACTATTGAGAAGGCTCAATAGTAGTCAGCAGGGTGCCCTGGTAGCCATGAAGGCAAGCCCCATCCTGGAGTGCATCAAACACACCACCACCTGCTGCTCAAAAGAGGTGATTATCCTGTTGTTTTAAGTGTTGATGCTGCCCCACCTGGAGTACTGCACGCAATTGGGAGCATTCTGGGCCTCCCAATTTAAAAAGGATTTGTAGGTGCACCAACAAATCTGGTGAAAGGGCTGTAAGGGATGTCCTGTGGGCAGCAGCTGGGGTCACTGTGTTTGTCTAGTTTAGGAAAGAGGTTGAGGACAACCTCATTGCTCTGTACACCTTCCTGGGGAGGGAGGTGCTTATCTCTTCTCCCTGGGAGAAGATGTGACAGGACAGATGGGAATGGTGAAAATTGTGCCAGGGGAGATTTAGAATGGATATTGGGAATAATTTCTTTACCCAGAATGCAACGAAATCCTGGAACAAGCTCCTAGAGAAATGTTCGATGCCTCAAGCCGGTCAGTTTTTAGGAGGCATTTGGACATTCCCTCAGGAGCAGGCTTTAACTTTTGGCCAGTGCTGAGTCAGGCTGTTGGACTGGATGATTATTGTTGGTCTCTGCCAACTGACATTGCCATTCTATTCCATTCCATTCCATACACTGATTCAACATTTTCTCCCTCTAATTTGCATCAATGATTTCTTTTTCAGTTCAGCAAAGCATATACACAATAAAGCATTTTTGCCAAACTTCCTTTGTTTGAAAAAAAACTTCAGGAAAAATCTCATCTTTCATATTATTTACAGAGACATGCCTTAGAAATGCTGGAGATCTTATATTTTTATGCTCTTACTTGGGCTAGTTACCTGAAGGTAATCAATCTGCTGACAAGAAAGACTGCAAGAAAAAAGGACTAAAAATGGAACAGATGTCTAGTGGCAAATTGTTTCTTTTTAAACATGAGAACAAAGTTTTTGGGGCAAGGATTTGGTGAATATTCAAGTTTCCAGTCAATACTCAGGATTTTTCCTGTTTCTGTAGACATGAAACTTTTTGAAAAAATAATTCAATTGGGGCAAAAGGTAATGTAGGGAAAAAGAATGATTGTTGTAACTTTGTGATCTGTCCACTCTTAACAGAAAAGGGAGATGGTGGTGAGCTTTCCATATTTGGCTTTGCCTTCCCAACACAATTTATAGGAAAAGAACTAACAGTGTTTCTGTTAATTTTAAAGATTATAGCAATTGTTTTTTTGTGGTTGGATCACCCCAGACAGAAATGAGACACCCACTCCAACACTTGTTATCACCCTTCCCAATGGATTGGGGTAAAAATTCAGAAAAACAACAACAGGAAAACTTGTGGCTTGAGTCAAATCCTAATAAGTAAAGGGAAGAGAAAAATAAAAACAAAAACCAAACCAAACCAAAAAAACTAAAAAATCCTAACAGCCAACAAGTAGACAAAACTCAAAGCAAGTGATGTAAAACTGTCATTCATCACCTTGTACAAGCAGATCAAGTGGTTTTCAAGCAATGGCTTCATAGGAAAGACCAGACCACTATTGGGTATGGCTGCACATCATGCTTTATCATGTAGAATATTCCTTTGATCAGTTTGGGTGATCTGGCCTGTCTGTGTCCCTTTTCTTGTGAACTCCTCCAGCTGACTCCCTGGTGTGGCAGAATGAGTGAGTACCAGAGAAAAGTCTTGACACTGCAAAGGACTACTTGGCAAAAAAAATCTGAAACTGGTGTGTTATTAACATAATTTTAGCTGCAAATCCATTTAGCAGCACTATATGAAGGAAGTTAACTCCATCCCTGACACATCCAGTTCACCCCTGATTTTGTACCCAGCATTTTATAGTATACTATTATAATATTGTGTCTCCATCAAGCCATAAAGAGAACTCCTATTTTCAGGATGCCAGTACATCTTATGTCCTCTGCTTCTGAGTGAGCACAGCAAAAGAGAAAGCTCTGGAGAGCTTTATTTTTAGGAAGGGTAAAAAAGGGAAATAGTCCACCTTTTCTTTAAAGAAAGAGGTCTGCATATTATTAGATAATAGTGGAGCAGGTGTTTTGAGGATCAAAATATTTATGAAGACTGAAGACACAGTAGGAAATTACTAGATGACAAGTTACTGCAGCCTGGTAGCTATAAACATGCAATCAGAAAATAAGTTGAAGTAGCTTAGTCCTTAATGAGAAAATAACAAGCTACCTCATTTTTTTCTTTGAAAGCAGAAGTTTACAAACAGGCAGTTTCCAGAGAATTGCTAATGTACAGGATCACATTGCCCCTTAGCAATTGCTTGTGTGTGAGTACATTCAAGTCCATATTTTCAGTACTAAAAATTCATCTCCACAGTGACACAGAGAGTGGGTTGGACTGAAGCAAATTAAATGAAAACTTATGCAATATGCTTCACTCAGTAATCTCATTTATACCTTACTTTGTGCAACCCCAAATAATTATGGCTGAAAGGCACTGAGATAGTGTTAATTGCTAAACAACACACATTCAACTTTTTTTTTCTGCAAAAATTTCAGAGGTGACTCTGAGGGTGCACTGTGTTTGTCTTTGTATCCTTAAGGCAGGTTGGTGACTCTCAGTACACGCATCAGGCACAGAGCATGACCAGCTCAGCAGGGCAAGGCGCAGCTCCTGCAATCTCTAGAGAGTTGCAGCTGTCCCATACTCCTGCCACTGCTGGTCTAGGAGAGGGACATAAGAGCTATTGTCTCACGCAGACACAATAACCTCTAGCTCTAGCTACCAGCAACCTCTAGCTCAGTTTCTTCTGGCTATGTCTCAATTGTGAAAGCATATTGAAGAGTGTTAGGCTTGCCTTCATCCTATTCACACCGGGTCAGGGTCAGGATCAGTTTGATGCAGTCTGGGCAGAGGCGTATCAGCAACATCACACAGCCAAGGATCGAGGGAAACAGCCTGAGCTCAAATCAGCTCTGCAGATAAAGCCTCTGAGCTTTGGGGCCTTGAGAGCTAGCACAATACAACAGAAAAAGAGAGGGAGTCACACATTTTCTCCCTCAGTCCTACTGAGATGACAGGAGACCAGAACAGCACAAGATTCAAAGAATGACTGCAGAGGGCACTCTCCTTGTGCAGGAGTCTCCACTGTCACAGGGAGAAAAACACAATTTAGAACCCAACTGTGTGAACTGCTAAGAGCCATGAAAAGCTAAGCTAATACAAAATGCTATTTAAGGTAAGGATAATGAAAAAGGAGGCCCAGCAGTTGGAACCTGGAGATATGGGTCTGACACAGTACTAGTTGGAGAAGGATGTTTTGTGCTTGTAGTTGCTGCCATGTGAGCACATGGGTGATGACTGCAGAGGATAAGAAGGGAGGACAGGATTATGGCACACAACAGAGACCTGCAGTTAATGAGAGATTACTTTATACTTCATCAGACTTCCAAAACAGCTGAATGTAAATGCAGTTTGTTGAATGTAAGCACTTCCTTCTTTAAATGACCAGCAGACCTAGGAGGTAAATAAGAGATTAAAGCACAATCCTACTTGCAAGCAGAGTAAAATAGGGACCACATAGGCACTTTCATTAATTTGGGCTCAAGTCCCTTTCTAGGCCTATTTTGGTCATTATTTGTCACCTTGTATTTATATGCATGACAGTTCTTAGTACAGAACAGAAGCCAGCTCTGAGTATGTTTGAAATAAAAAGTGAAAGATTTTCATCCAATAACCTCTAATTCAGCTGTCTTCACAGAAGCAATTACCAAAAATGAAGAGGAAATTTGTTTAGTCATTCATTCATTCAGACATTTCCTGAAAACATTCTCTTTGACTGTCAGTGTATTAGATTTTCAAACATCTCCTAAAAAAAAAACAAACAAACCCAAAACACAACAAACAAAAAGCCCAAGCACTTTTTTTTGAGTAATCTAATAAAAATATTTTGGATTTGATGTTTTCTCTTTTTTCCATGACATTAAGTCATCCCAGAGTAGACTAATTCAATGTTTAGATAAATATATGAGGAAAAATGAGCAGAATGGGAAAATTCTGGCCCAGATTT